>OU015496.1:84248571-84278571 GCA_907164885.2 Dolomedes plantarius | reverse complement strand
GTACAAGAAGTGCCTAAGTCAGATTTCTCCAAGAGGACTTTGTTTGCTTATGTCTCTTTAAAAAAATATTATTTTCAATGTAAGAAGTACCCAAGTCTGTACAAGGGTCTAGAAAATACTTTTAAAGTATCGGACAGACTTGGGAACTTCTTACATTCAAAATAATATTTAAAAAAAAAGAGACATAAACAAACAAAGTCATCTTGGAAAAAACTAACTTAGGCAATTCTTGTACCAAGCCACAGATATATACGTATATATACATACATAGTTTGCAATATTTCTTCATTGTATATATCATAAAACAAGGAGACCCTACATTAAATTACTTACATGGGTGATTTTCGAATGGTTAGGGCACTAGCATTCGGTACCATAGACTGTGGGTTCGAGTCTCACTACAGTGACGTAGCGAGCATAACTGGCGCCCGGGGCACGATACCTTTTTGGCGCCCCCCTTTACGAAAGACGTATAGTAATATAATATATAGAATTAGTGAAAAGGACCATTTGGCGCCCCTGTGAGAGTGGCGCCTGGAGCATGATAGACACCGTTGCCCACCCCTCGCTACGCCACTGTCCCACTATTGGAATAGATATTTGTAGCCGTTCGAAATCGGCTTTAAGCTATAGGTTCCGTCTAATTAGCCCTTGTGTAGCAAAAAAAAATGACTATCAGCCAACTACTTAAATTACATATAATTTTACATACACAGTTAAAAAATTGGTTAAAAATGGATATCATTTATTTAGGAATGGTAGAAATTCGATAATATATTGAAATCGCATTAGGGTCAGACCTTCAATAATAGTATAATTAAGATTTACTCTAATTTCTCATTGCTATTAACTTTTATTCAATGGTAGAATTTATCAGCAGAAATTTAGATTCTGTACTATGAAAATTGATTATTACTTTTCTATCAATTAATGGATTTATGGTTGAATTATCGGAATTTAATTTTGAATGTTGTCCATGAATATTTTATCAGTTCTAAAATTTTTATTTCACTATTCCTTTCTTTAATTAAAGTCTCTTAATGTAGTCATTTAAATTAGTAAATGACTACTTTATGAGCAAAGAGTTAAGAGTACTTTACGAGTACATCTCTTAAAGTAGTAAAGTCTCTTAAAGTAGTCTGTTGCGTGTTGACGCTCCTAGGGGCCGAGCGCTCCCACGGGCGGTCACGTGATAGCATCTGTTGCTATCATCAGCAGTTGTAGCTCGCCAACCACAGGCGAAGGTTGTCGTTACACAGTATGGGCTGTGTTAAATAATTGTTCATCGCAGTATGGTCTGCGTTGGTCTTGCCATAGGGCAAAAAACGATTTACTTGTTATGTTTGTTTGTGTTTGTTAATAAAACCCCTAAAAAGACAATGCTATTTTGATTAGAAAATTTATAGAATTACAGTCCATTCCCGACCGATCATAGTCATTAAAATGAAAAAAGCTAAAAACTTCTCTCGAAACCACAATGATTTATTGGAAAAGCAACTAGATTTGGGTAAAGTGTAGTTTCTTGTCAAGAAAAGAGCTGTACTAATAACTAGGCAAGGGTTGTTGCAGTGGTTGGTTTGGTTCTATAAATTATTTCGGATTTAAGAGAAGTTTTTGTTTTCAACATATATATGCTTTCCCCACACGCTACTTTGGGAGTACGTCCTTTAAAACTGTTCATTGTATGTACTGAAGACATATTATTGCTTCAAATCCTAGAAAGAAAAAAATCCCTTTCTTGTTTCCCGTCTTTATTCGTTTACAAAAGTGTCACGTTTAAATATTGTGGAAAACAAAAGAATTACATAAGCATTTCGACTCTCTTGGGGGGTTTATTTTCAAATCCAATAACTTATGTTTATTTATGCCTCTGAATGTCCCTCAAGACCGGGAACAATCAGAAATATTTTTTTTCACAGATAGTAATATAGCGACACACAAATCTCAAGGTACAAGAAATTCATCACTAAACATCATCTAACGTCCATTTTCTCCTAACATCTTCGGGCGATAACATCTCTAGACGGAACTGTCTGTTTTATTTACACAGATGAAAAATGCTAGATACCAGGATTTTTATTGGATTTTTGCCACTAAACTGGCAATACGATATGCATTGCTCTGTTTACGATTGGAGCTGGAGGAAGAAGAAGGGATAAAAAATAGGGAAAAAGTCGTTTAAAAACTTCTCCAAATAAACACATTCACAAAAAAAAGAAGAAGGAAATGTTTATTATTGATCTGAAGAGCATCTTTAAAGTTTGAGTAGAAAGTAAATTGCTCAAACGATTGCTTTTTTCCCCTTCCAGGGCTTGGTAAATACAGACATGCATCCTATACCTTGGGCGATGGGAAAGAGAACTCCCAAACTCCTGGGCTATTGATTTTTGTTTGGATTCTAATAACGCTTTAAACGACGTGCTGTATCACTGGCACAGCTCGATCTCTCCCTTATACTTTTATATTCTTCCATTCTTTTTCCCCGTTTCCTATGGTCCTGCGAGGGTTTTATTCTTCCGTCTGTGACTTTATTTTTTTATTTATTTTATTTTTTTTATTTTAGTTTTCCGGAATCCATTCGCTGCGTCGCCTTTTGTTCCTGCCATAGCTACTGCGCTGGGCTGGCTCTGTGTTTATTTCGGTTACAGCTGCAGTAAGTTGTGTGCTCAGAATAAATCCCGTGAGTCCAAATAATAAAAATGGCTCGGGCATCGATTGTTTAACATTGCTTCGAGAAAAATCACAAAGCAAATTCAGAAACTAATACTCCCGGGTCCCCAGATGCAAGGGGGACAGGCTGGAGGTGGGGTATAGAGGGCAACGTTTGAAGGGATTTTAATGTGAAAGTTAGGGAATAGGAAGACAGATTTATCTTTTATTAGAAGAATGTATTGGGGATTTTATCGGTCTATGCACACAGGTGTTCAAAGCTTATAATTGGCGTAAAAATTACAATTTCAGACTCCATTATTCACGTACATTGAAGAATTTGGAAACATTATTTTAAATCATATTATTAGCATTAATAGACCATTTAAAATTCATAATAAATATAAGAAACTAATACTCCCGGGTCTCCAGATGCAAGGAGAACCGGCTGGGGGATATAGAGGACAACATTTGAAGGGATTTTAATGTGAAAGTTAGGGAATATGAAGACAGATTTATCTTTCATCAGAAGAATGTATTGGGTATTTTATCTGTCTATATACTATACACAGGTGTTCGAAGCTTATAACTGACGTAAAAATTAAGGTTTTTAATTCCATTATTCCCGTACATTGAAGAATTTTAAGACATTTTTAAATCATATTATTAGAATTAATAGACCATTTACAATTCATAATAAATATAAGCATACTAATACTATATCTAATACAGTTGTATACATCGACTACCACAAGTAGATCCCTAAACAATGACCTCCCGATCTGCAGATCGGGCAGTATCTAATTGCATTGCCCCGGTTATAATGAAGTCTCTAAATGTATGCTATATCTTGTAAATTTAGTAGTTAAGGTTCAGTAATGTTTCTTTTCTATTCTTTGAGAGATCCTATTTCGTCCATTGTTAATAATTTCGATATTCTTTTGTATATTTTCAGTATTATATAATGAATGAGTACATAGTTTTTTTTTTAACATAAAAGATATTTTAGCATTTTTTAAGATACATAGAACTATGGGATTCTCTACACAGAATTATAAAACGTCAAATTATAAATATTTCCCCTAAAACTTTTATAGTATTATCATCATTTATGTAACTCTATATATGTGATTGAAATGGAAAGATATTAAATGAATTATAATCATAATTATGAAATAATTCCCAAAGGAAAATAAAATGATAAAATTACAATTAAAGAGTTAAAATTTTTCGCTCAGAACCATAGAATTAATAATACTTTTAATAATTCTTCAGTAATGCATTCAGACTATTTCAGAGTATATTCTATTACGGAATACATGAGAATATATTTTAATAAATTCATAATATAATATATCTGAATACTTTCCAAAGTTATTATTCTAATATTTTATATTTTAATTACATAATTTTTAATTACACATTTTTATAACCAAACATTTATTAATACTAAATAATTACGTATTTTTCAATAGTGCAAAATATATTATTTTTAACAGTGTAGCCATAAGGTTGTCAAAAAACACTTTCGGGTGGGAAGTGGGAGAGGAAGAGGTCTGATTTGGTAAGTAAATTATGTTGTTGTTGTATCTTTTGTCGTCTGGCCGGAAGAATTCAAGACCATGTCCATATAGGCTAGATGCCTGAGGGGGGCGACTCCGGTTTATAATGTCACCACAAGCTTTGGAGTACGACTTAGCCAGGTGCCACCTCAATTTTAACCGATCACCCAAAGGGAAGACATCTGGGAGGATAATACCCTCTACCACCCTCCCTGACCTCATACAGGGACTTTCCGGTCTATGGATTTAACGTGCCCATATCAGGCCTAGACATATATACATATATATATATATATATATATATATATATATATATGTATGTATATATATATATATGTATATATATATATATATATATATATATATATATATATATATATATATATATATATATATATATATATACACACACACACACACTATATATATATAAAACCCCCTAAATGGCCGTTCTTTCAAAGAGGGTATGACATTTCCCGTTCTAAAGAGGGAATCGGAAAAATGGACCCCGTAAGATAAAGGTTAAACACGTAACAAGAATTTTAAATTTTTTCCGTACAGTTCGGTAATTTTCCTAGTTTTTTGATTTTTATTCGAGTTAGTTTCCTCTAAATAAATATTCCAAATGTATTTAAACTGAAACTTCAACATTATTGCATAGTTAAGTATATTCAGTATATTTTTTTCTTTTACATTTTCCGTATTATGTAACGAATGAATACAACAATGGGAAAATAAAAACGCTCTATACTTTTTTTGTGTGAAAAGCTCCTCTGATAGTTTTCGCTTTTGTTTATCTCGCGCCAAATTTATTAAGAGAAAGAAAAATTTTCTAGGGAACTCAACTAGTAATTTTATGCGTGTATCCTTTAAGTTTAAGCAAAAGAGTTATTGTCCGCTTCCTTCCAAAAACAGCTTTTCGGGAATATCGAGCGGACGAAGGGGGAAAAAACTAAAGCATTTACGTTCACACAAACTACCGTGCGTTGTAAACAAAACTCCGTAAAAACAGATAGGATTTTTCCTCCCAGATTGTTGAAAAATTTCGCCGTTAAGCAAAGATGGCGGAAGAGAGAAACATACGGGATAAAGAAGACTTTAGACAAAGGACTAAAAATAAATGAGAGGTGTTCGAAAAGAGAAAAATGAAGGTTAAAAAAGAGTTAGAAAGCGGGAGAGAGAAAGCAAAAAAAAAAAAAGTTAACCAAGAATGGATGGCGTGGAATAAACAGTGAATGGAGAGGAAAAGAATGGGTTGTAACAATGCATGCCAGTAAAAATAAGCCTTTGACTTTCAGACTTTGCCGCTTTGAACGGCACTTAGAAAATGGAAAGTGCAAAGGGAAAATTAGGTAAGCACCGATTTGCTTTAATGAGGCATCACAATGATAGAAATAATTCTGGCTTTAATTCGTTTATATTGTCCCTTTTCTACAGTAGTCGCTGACTACATTAAGAAAGTTGTAGTTCTTTTATTGTACCTAGTCTATTATTGTATGTGTCTATTATTGTTGTAGTCTATTATTGTATTAACTCAAAATTGGTACCAAGTTGCCAATACCCACGTGACCAATCTGTTAACGCCGCCTAACGGCTGAAACGATATGTTCTGTTGTAGTCTTTATAATGTATCTGTCCGTGTTGCCTGGTGTAGCTTGTGTTCTTAATATGAGACAATAAAATGTGTGTAATATTATATTTGTATTTTACTACCGTATAACACATCAATAAATATAAGATATGAAAGGTATTTAAGGGTATCCTATTCTAATGCTCAAGTCAATCTAACATAAAAATAAGCCTTTGACTTTCAGACTTTGCCGCTTTGAACGGCACTTGGAGAATGGAAGGTGCAAGGGGAAAATTAGGGAAGCACCGATTTATTTTAATGAGGCATTAGAATGATATAAATATTTCTGGCTATAATTCATTTATATTGTCTAATTTTTACTGTAGGAGATGACTCCGTTAGGAAAATTGTAGTTACTATTACAGTATTAACTCAAAATACTTGGTACTTACTCAATACTTTGGGCTATCATAGGTATTTAAGACAGCAATAACACTTATCCCATTCTAATACATAAAGTGATTTTATAATGTTTCAGACTATGGCGGCACCTTCCATTCTCTAAGTGCCGCTTTGAACAGCACTCAGAGAATGGAAGGTGCAAGGGGAAAATTAGGTAAGCACCGATTTTTGCCGTTTTACCACCGATTTTTACAATTTTTACCGTAGGCGATGACTACGTTAGGAAAGTTGTTGTTACTTTTACTGTATTAACTGAAAATACTTGGTACTTACCCAATACTTTAGGGTATCATAGTTATTTAAAATATTAATAATACTTATCCGATTCTGATGCATCAAGTGAATGTTATAATATAAAAATCAGCCTTTGACTTTCAGACTTTGGCGGTACCTTCCATTCTCTAAGTGCCGCTTTGAACAGCACTTAGAGAATGGAAGGTGGAAGGGGAAAATTAGGTAAGAACCGATTTGCTTTAATGAGGCATTACAATTATATGAATATTTCTGGCTTTAATTCGTTTATATTGTCTCATTTTTACTGTAGGCGATGACCACGTTAAGAAAATTGTAGTTAGTATTCCTTTATTAACTCAAAATTGGTATCAAAGGTATTTAAGATATCCATAATACGTATCCTATTCTATTGCTACAAATCAATCTTATATTATAAAAATAAGTCTTTGACCTTCAAACTTTGCCGCTTTGAACGGCACTCAGGCAATGTAAGGTGCAAGGGGAAAATTAGGTAAGCACCGACTTGCTTTAATGAGGTATTAAAATGATATAAATATTTCTGGCACAAATTCATTTATATTGTCCCATTTTCAGTATAGGCGATAAACACCTTAGAAAAGTTGTAGTAACTATAATTCTATTTTCTCAAAAATGGTATCTTAAGTATTTAAGGTATCAATAATACGTATACTGTTCTAATGATTCAAGTCAATATTATAACATTAAAATAAGTCAATATTAAAATAAGCCTTTCTTTTAGACTTGTCGCTTTGAACGGCACTTAGAGAATGGAAGGTGCAAGGGGGAAAATTAGGTAAGCACCGATTTGCTTTAATGAGGCATTGCAATGATATAAATATTTCTGGATTTTATTCACTTATCCTGTCCTATTTTCACAGTTGGTGATGATCATCTTAAAAAAAATGTAGTTACAAATATTGTAACTACATTTTTTCAAAATTATTTGAGAGGGGGAAAAATTTGAGATGTTTTAGGTTGAATTTTTCAATGCACGCGAGCTATCAAAAAACTGTCGTTTTACTCGGATGCGGACTCAATGGATATACTAATTCAAAAGATATTCTGGTAGGGGAGGGGGTTTCTGGAAAGACAAAAGTATTTAGGATTCTGGAATAGCAGCCTCTTTTAGAAGCCATAAAGTTTTTGGTTGGAAGATAAATTCCATGCTGCTTTCCTTAGTGTAAAATAAACGGCAACAAATCCTATTAACACTCGACTAGAAATTCACTTGGGGGTGGGGTGGCTTTTTTTCTTTCTTTATTCTCAGGTTTTTCTGTCGCTTTTTTTATTTTAATTCAATACTATTTTCATACTGGATTTTCTCTTGTCTGCAAGACTCAACTACAGTCGATCCCTTGTAAAAAGTTTGACGAAAAGAATATGATGCGAGTCATACCATCCACACGCGGCTGAAGCGTTAGGGCAGCCGTTTCA
The DNA here is from genome assembly GCA_907164885.2 of Dolomedes plantarius. Classification (NCBI taxonomy): domain Eukaryota; kingdom Metazoa; phylum Arthropoda; class Arachnida; order Araneae; family Dolomedidae; genus Dolomedes; species Dolomedes plantarius. The sequence continues at coordinate 84,270,639 of OU015496.1, read as the reverse complement.
GTTAGCACAGCAATGCAGTAAATTCATACGCTTCTGAAAGAGAGTAGGATTGTAACTCTAGAATAAAATATAAGATGCACTTCTGCGTATCGCTGTTAGCAGACAAAAATTTTTTTGACCTTGCCAACTGAAAATCATCGTTTCAAGACGGATTCTACCGAAGAGGTAAACTGAATTTTGGAGTAAAGTCCGGTAGAAGAAAATACCAATGTTAGAAATTTACCAGAAATATCAGCTTAAAGAAAGGAGTTGAATGAATCGATATACCGAAAAGAAACATTCTAATTCATGTACTTACTATACTTCCATTATTTATACAGAGGATGAGAGAACATCACTTACCTATAACAGAAATAAGAAAAATTTAGAATGAATTTTAAAAATACACTTACATAAAAAAAGGTCAAATGTTTTAAAACCTGAAATATAACTGATATCATTAAATTTTTTATCCATATTATTTTGCATTTGAATGTTAAAAAATTAAAAAAAAAACTGTGTTTAGTTTACATTTCAGTTATGAATTATTTCCTTTCGTTTTAACACATATCATGTGAATAAAGTTGAAGTTTCTAGTTTCTTTTATAAAGCCCCTGCAACAAAACAAGACTATATATTTGTTAATAAACAATGCGGGAAAATAGCGGTAATATCGTTATATAAAGAAATCCAGCACAAAAGTCAGTGCTGCTAAGTATAATAATGAGTTACGCATGTCTTACATTGATCTATTCCACCTTTTTAAGACTAGTCAAACATTATCCTTGTCTACTGGGTCACCTACCTTTCATAGGAAAGGAAGTTTATATATATATATATATATATATATATATATATATATATATATATATATATATATATATATATATATATATATATATATATATATACATACATACATACATACATACATACATATATATATATATATATATATATATATATATATATATATATATATATACATACATACATACATACATACATACATACATACATATATATATATATATATATATATATATATATATATATATATATATATATATATGTATATATATGTGTGTGTGTGTGTGTGTATGTGTGTGTATGAAGTCCTTATTTGAATAGTGGTCCAACTGCTTTCTTGTTCATTTTGAATTACAGAGCCTTAAAGTCTAAGGGGTGTGAGAATAGACTGCTGAAGTCTGATTTGTAATACCCTCTGTTGGCATCAGAAATAAGCTGGATGTGTACCAATTTAAAAATAAGACAGAAATGACTTGTATGAACATAAAAGTGAGGCTAACTCCATTTTTTTAAAAAGTGGAGATGGATGACTATTCAAATAAGACCTTCACATATATATGTAATAATAACGCCCCACTAATATTAATTGTCCTACAGCTAACGCGTATCCTAAATTTTTCTCACTAAAGCCCAGCCCTATTTCAAAAACGAAATCGGAAATCGAAATAACCTAATATTCTCTTTAATGCATGCGCGTCAAAGTTATTTTTAGACTTCCGTGATCTCGATCCCCCTTCGAAGACATACCACATGATCGGGGTCAACCAATTAAAATAATTCTTAGTCTAGAGGCAAAATCAGAAGTTACTCAGTATAAAAGGTGAGACAGGATTTTCGCGCGCCCCGCTTCATTACTTCCTTGCTCGCTGTCCGCGTACTGCGTCCAATCCTATACCATAATGTAAATTCTGTATTCTTATGCCCCGGCAGCCGGCCCTGGTGCCGCCAGTATTGTTTGTGTGTATCCTGCTGAATCCGAAATGTCTTCGTTATGTAGAATAATAAAAATAATCTGTATAGCATCAGTGTTGTGCGTCTTCATCAAAACTTCTCCTCTCTGTGGTTATTTCATCCCCGATGTATTTTGGCTCCTGAGAAAGGTGTGAGTCAAGTGTGTGTGCGTTCCTGTTCTTAACTCGATTGTGTCCACCGCCACGTCTACAAAAGTGTGAATCCATCAGCTGTACCGGTTTATTAGAATTATTACCACTCCGGCTACGTCTACACTGTCGTGTTTCATCTCCTCTACACAGTTAAAGTCATTCGTGCCTAAAGTACCCGTTATCATTATATATATATATATAGATGAGCAACGAAAGGAACAGTATAAAAATGAAAGTTAAAACGTTAAAAGAAAAAGAAAAAATGACTGTGTTTACTTGTACAAATCGCTTACCGACAATTAGATTTTTTTTTTAAAATCTCATAAATGATAGAAGACTATATTTAGTATTCCTTCCCTCTTTACTCTCAGTCCTAGACGGTAATGAAAGAAAATTCTAATCATGCACAGAGAAAGCATCCGTCGTAAATATGCCTCACTCATGCCTAATCTACTACATTCGTGCTAAGAAGAACTCGTATATGCGATTTAATAAATATTTAATTCCCTTTTATTTGCTATCAAGAAAAGAGACAGAAACGTAAAAGGGAAAGCAACAGAACGAAAATAATGGCATCTGCTCTTTTAGGGCCTAAATTATGACTGTCGAAGCTAAATTAGCGGCAACCGTTAAATTTAAAATGAAGCATAATTCCGCAATTACGGGCGCATTTCTTCAAATGGTTCCGCGGACAGGTACTCATTTCACTGCTCAGCAAAGCTCAGAATTAAATCACCAAATATAACAAGCTGGGGGGTAAATGTCCCGTTATTATGCTAATACTCCCGTACAACGTATATCGCCTTGTCACGAGAGTCCCTCATTACAGGGGTGTCACGTGATCCCGGTTTCTTAAGATCGGCAAGAGTTTTTGCTCATCGTTTACTAGGTTAACGTTCTTTTAAGGTTTTATGCGTTTAATTTCTTTTCATGCTGTTTTTGCTTTCTGTTTGTCTAAGGGAAGAGATATGTTTCTTCTATGTTTGCAGATACTGATTTGTCCTATTGAGGTGATATGACAACTGTCTTTTTTTCTTTTTTAAAGTCACAATCGAAATCATTTTAGATTAGCACAACCAAATTAGTGACGAATCTTTCTTACTAGAAACATAACGCGAACTGGGGAATTTAGTACTTAAGTTTTACATATATTGAGGGAGAAATTTGAAACCAAGTATGTCTAGATAAAATTAAAAAATAAGAAGAAGTGTTATCATTTTAACGCATTTCGTGTCAAAATCAAATAAAATGATATAATGTTCTGTATCACATAAGCGTAGCAAATTTTAATGCTCTGATACGACAAAACGGATAACCTGGAATCAGTCTCTCAACAGAAGTGTTTTCGACTTAAACAAATATTATAGTGAGAGCTCTTTTATCATTCGAGACAAAATGTGAAATTGAACAGGGGAACGCAGTTTTTAGTTCGAAGTAGCTTGTGGCGAAAAGTTTCAGTCAAAAATGTCTATACAGTCAAAAATGTCTAAGATACACAAGAATAATTTAAAAATACCTGTTTCAAGATTCACTTCATGATCATGTAAATTTGATGACAATTTGTATCATATTGAACGTTTTGTATCACAATAATACATTTTGAAACATTGATATGACTCTACCATCTCTATCAACTTGGAGTCTTGTCTTTTACTGAAGCTGCTTCAGATTTGCACAGACTATACAGTGCGAACTTTTCTTGTGTACTCAAGAAATAAAATTTGGCGGGGAAACATCAAGTGATATAGATACAGTAGAGTAAACGTTTTCAGTATCAGGGTAGCAAAAAAAAACTTCATTAACGAGCAGCTTTGTTGCGGAAGAGAAAATGATCAAGAAAAAAGTTGCAAAATATAGGCAAACAGTTAAGAACATTTCCTCGTTGGGTATCATAATCTGATATGATACACCCCACAGTTAGCCCGTCTGCACACGGAGCAACTCAAAAGAAACTGATAACCGACTCAAATCACAAACCAGTCCGTGATGAGTCGCAACCTATGTAATTGAATGGAGCCACGCACACGGCGCAACTGGTTACAAACCCGTCGGACGGGTTTGTAACCAGTTAACAAACAATAAGATCTGTAATTCTAAATCAACAATTCACACGACGCGGAGATCTTAATATTTAAAATGGTACCTCATTTATCGATTTTGGTTAAGTATAAAGGGAGAAAAAGGGATAAAACGAAAAAAAAAACCTTTTATAAATAATATATATAGATAGATAATAAAGGCGTAAACAAACAGGAGAATGCAATTTAAGTAGAAACGATTTCAAACGATTACAAAGCCGAAGTTGATCATGGTGTTATTAAGCGCAGATGCCGAAGGCCAGAAAACAGAATATTGACATTAGGGTAAAATGTATTTTAAGCAAATGATAAATGGATTAGTAGGAAATTGCATGTGATAACATTTGCTTTAAGTTTTAAAGATCACTAACAATAAAAATATTAAGAAGCAAATGTAGTCATGAAGAAAAGAATCAATGATTCTAAGCTAGATCTCAAAGAGGCTCTTTGATAAATACCTTTTAAAAACTCTGCGATTAAGTCCTTTGCAATTAATTTTTCTGTCAAAATTTAAAGACCTTTTACGGTGTCTTTTTAAAGTTTTGAATGGTTCTTCGATTATTTTGGAAGTTATATCAAAACTTAAAGGCCTCGTATGATTCCAAAACAAACTTTTCGCTAATCCCAAATTCTTGAAAAACTCTATCACGATAATGAATATACCTGGAAAATGAGTACGTAGTTGACCTGGTAAAGTCTGAGTGATATGACATTATTTAAAACCCGAAAATGTGTTATGACAACTATTATAGCTGAATATCGTGATGTAATTTTAAAAATATTTCTGGAATTTACCCTGAGTCATTTAAACAAAATTTTATGTCATCCATTAAATTCAGAAACAGATTTCAAACATCCTGATATTTAATAACAATTTCAGCTTAAAATTCTAATAAGTTTTCGTGAAAAACCAAAATGCCATGATTAAACAATTCTCTAACCCATTAAAAGTGTCAATTTTAAAACTCCCGTGAATACGTAGTCAAATGTGTCTTTGACGAAAACCAAAACACTGAGACTAAGGAATACTCTAACATATAGAAAAAGGTTCACCTTTTAAACTCCCAGGCCTTCAAAATGTCTAAATCTTTCCTAAACCCAAATATAATACACATTTGTTCTCTTAAGAGAGATTTAGACCTGTATCACATCATTGAAGATTTTTTTTTCAAACAGGACAGATGATTTCCATAGAACATAGTCATGGCAGGTAAAACCAAGAAAGAATATGCCTATCTATGCTTATGATGAGGATATCCCTTCATATGCATTATATCAATAATAGGCGATGAGGATATTACCTTTACATCGTTGACTGGGCCCTCTGACAAGGAATGCCTTTTAAAATGACTTTGAATCTGTAGTTGAAAAATATTAATGTCCCTAGTCAGTAGATAGAGTAAAAAAAATCAGTTTATGCCTTTTTGCTTATTTTTGATCAGTAATCATGAATCGTTTAGTGGAAATCACTTACTCATCGGAAAAGTATAGCGGGTTGAATCTGTTATTTGTTTTCACTGTTTAGCAGCTGAGATTACTAAGTGATTCATCAACACAACTCATGCGAAATTAATTAGGACACAACGAAAGACTGGGAAAATACCAATTTTATGCACCGACACAATGTAAATGTATCGGTGTAACACAATATATATATATATATATATATATATAGTCGAACCTCGTTATAGCGAATCCGGTATATAACGAACTCACAGATATAAAGTGAGAAAATTTTTGTCCCGCCGTTTTCATATTGCATGTAATTTAATTAGTACTGTGTCAGTTTAATGTAATCGATTTTAGTCGACTTAAATCATTAATGATCATTTTAAATAAATTTTATCACTTTTTAATACATCATTACTGAATACACATTGAACTAATGTGTTATACATTTTGTGAACTAAAGCATTTATCTTAATGGTTCGGATATATCGAACCACCGGATAAAGCGAACAAAATCTTTGGAGTTTCCCTTGAAGTTCATTATAACGGGGTTCGACTGTATATATATATATATATATATATATATATATATATATATATATATATATATATATATATATATATATACGTACATGCATACCGATTATGATGAGCTGAAAAGCAATTAATATTACTCAAAGAATAAAACTGAAGTTACTTCAAAATGATTATAAATTTCTATGTTTTTTTTTCTTTATCTGACCTAGATTTCCCCAATCAGTGTCTATCTGTAATTATCTCTGTGTCACATTCATGTCTCTGCTCGAGTATTTACAGTATAGTTTTGCTCCAGAAAAGAATATGGTTTCGGTAAACGTCGGGCTCAGCTATAAATATTTACAATGTAGCAGAGCAATCTTTGCCCTGCACTGAATTAAACGCCAAAATATAGCAAAAGCTAAGTATAAATACTTAGTTATTATGCTAATGTGGCGTATATCGCCTTGTCACGAGACCCCCTCATTACAAGCCGTCACGTGATTCAAACATCTCTTGGGGGTTCGCCACTTCTTTATGGAGAGGGCAGCAATGCCTTGCAGTCTTCTATCTCAATCGAATTGGGAAAATGCCTTTTGCCTCACTTCTCCTCAAGGCATACAATATTCATAAGGCATATACCCCCCGGAGGAAAGTCTTTTGCTCAAATTGAGCCATATCCGGCTTCTTCAGTTGTTTTATTGATACTTGGCACCGTTTTCTTCCGACAGTATGTGGTGCTTTTTATTGCTAAATCCGATGAATGGTGCAAGATAAGTCAATACAAAAGGTATATATATATATATATATATATATATATATATATATATATATATATATATATATATATATATATATATATTACAAATGCTCGGAAGATTGGCTATGACGCCATTTGTTCACAGTAAAGGGCGAGAGTGTTGGCCATTCATTTAAGGGAGCACCGTATAAGTGGCCAGCATTACCCCTACAAACCGGTCCCGTAATTTAGGACCGAGTCAAGTGACGAGACCGGAACACTTGACCCCGCACCCCCAGAGGTAAATTTGGGAACTTGGAGGATATTGCAGCCACGACAGATTATACGTGCACCGGCCAGTATTAGTGAACACGGCGGTGGATTTTGTGAACGACTGGCATCGAACTCGCAACCCTCAGATCGCTGGATCGAGGTTTTTGCCAACCGGGCCACCGCTGAACCGGGCAAATTTGCCTATATATTTTTCTTTTTGTTAATATTTTCATGATTTCTTAAATTTTCCTTCTGCTAAAATTTTTCGTTGGGGGCGTCAAGGGATTTTGTATTTAAAGAAAGTGGGTAAAGGTCGAAAAAGTTTGCGCAGAACTCATGTAGACAATTTATTTTTAGTTTATTATAGATGAAAGAATAATAGTTACGTACCCTGCTAACGCCCTGAAAATAGGTAGTTGTGGTAGTTAAAAGTAGGTTAACTTGAAAAACTCAGATACTTCCCACTTAATTGGAAAAATTCTGAATAAGAAAGGAATCCATTAAACGGAAGGTATAAATATTCTTTAAACCTAAATATTAGAATCAAGATTATAAATTTTGGCCTTGATTTTTATTACTGAAGGGATTCTTTTTCTGAGTTTTTAGGCTTTGCGTTCGTTTGTTGAACTCGTAAACACTCTACCAGGTGCTATAAACCATGGTTTCAGTTCTCATTCAATAAACCTTAATCACAGCATGGGATCACTCCAAGCAACAAATGACCCTTCTTTTTGCATTTATTACATTCACTGGCACGTCCAAACACTATCGTTTGACACTTTATGCCTTTAAACATTCTTTATAGATCATGTAAAGAACTATAACTCGAATAATGAGGTCATGTTTTCGTGTTAGCGAACAATAAGCTCTCTGAATGTGCTTTATGTTGAGACTGTTGGAGCATTTCAAGTCGTTTCTTGAAACTAAATTATTCTCTCGCGGGATAGTTAAATTAAGAAGAAACGAAATTAGTCTATGTCGTAAGAAAATATTAATTTTTTTAGGGGAGTTGGCTATAATATGAAAGAACAGAAAGAGAGCATGTGTTACAAAAAATGTTTGAAAGGGACTATTGAAATATTTTAATTAAAATTAACGGCTCTGTTTGAAGTCTGTTGAGTTTTAGCCATAGTGGGTACGCTCAGGTGATAGTTAACCTCTGTCTCCATCCATATATATATATATATATATATATATATATATATATATATATATATATATATATATATATATATATATATATATGCATATATATATATATATGCAATATATATATATATATATGCAAATAGATATATATATATGCAAATATATATATATATATATATACATATATATATATATATTGTGAAGAATACATTGATTCTCTCAATTTAGAGCAAAACCCTCTCATTCAATTCACGTCCCAACAGAAGGCTCAACCATGGAATCCCGAGGCGACACAGCTAGACAACAGAGCGGCGGAACAAAGTGCTGCCCGACAATTCCAACCTGGAAGCGGGGCGCCCGTATGTCTGAGATTCGAGTCATAAAGTTGAAAGGACATTAGTTCCGGTCAGCCCCTTGATCGATGATGATCGGGGGAAATTAAGCGATTTTAAGCAATCAGCTGATCTGTTGACGAAGGAAGTGGCTCACCGATCGGACCTCCGAAAAGTGATGTCACTTTAAAGGCGCCAATTAAAACCTTTTTAAATATCGAGCGATCGCAGCGCTAGAATTACGAGTTGCGTCGCTGCGAACTAACAAAATTCAGTTAGCCCCTAGATCTGCATCTAGAAGGTCGCTACTCCGGCATTGAAGCCGTAGATTACTATTCTGTATAAGTCCTCGTGCGAGGCAGAGAATCCCGACTCCCTGTCGTCTTGTTTCGAGAAGAAACAGTATAGCTATTAAAGATAGCTCGTTCTTTAGATCCCAGAAGGATCTGGACAATTGATTATCGGCCCAGTACGTGATTCCGGCAAAGGAGATTCTTAAGCGTCCTAATTTCCCGTGTAAGAAGCCAATGAATTTTCGCGGTTAGACTTCTGTGATGTATGATGGTTTGCATCTTAGTGTGCAAATGATGTGTACACTAAGATGCAAACCATCTGTGCACCATCCTAATGCATCATTGAAAATAAATCATTTCGTTTAATATATTACTTGATTGTATCGCTCACGGAATTTCGAAAAAAAAATAGTTCCAAAATGTCTACCAGAGGGCACCTTTTCGGGAAAAACATGAAATTTAACACAATAAACGACCAAAACGGAATACAGAAACAATATTAACATTTATTGACTAGTTTCTGATCACCTTGTCATTGAACCACATTAAGTAAAAGTAAAGGAGAAACAAAAATAGTTCAGTTTGCAGAAACAAGAACAGATTAGGACGAAATTGCACAAGAGGAGCAGTTGTTAATCGTGTCAAGGACGATGTAGGGAAAGCTGCTCCACGTGACCACCTTCATTCATCTGCAAAATTTCAAGTCGATGGACAGTGTGTTCAACAGCAGATCGTAACTGATCAGTTGTGAGGCTTCGCACATGAAGTATTATGGATTTCTTTAAGTCATTCAACGTCGCAACACCTCCACGATACACCAGACTTTTTAAATAGCCCCATAACCAGAAATCGCACAGAGTTAGATCAGGCGAACGTGGTGGCGATGGATTAGGAATGAAGCGACTAATTACACGTTCCTCTGTGAAGTGTTGGAGCAATAACGCCTTCACGGACCCATGGATATGTGGGGGCGCACCATCCTGCATGAAAATGGTCGATGTAAGGACCCGCCTTTGCTGTAGTTGCGGCACAACAAACCTCTGCAGCATGTCATGGTACCGACGGCCCGTAACGGAACATGTCACAGGCCCACTTAACCGATGTCCTCAAAGAAGAATGGCACAAGGATGAATGTCGCCATGAATCCACACCAGGCAATGGCCTTTGAAGACTGTAGGGGAAATTCAGTCTGGATCCGCGGATTTTCTTTAGCCCAAATGCGGCAATTCTGTGTGTTGACTGTCCCATTGAGGTAGAAATGAGCCTCGTCGCTCCCCAGAATATTCCAAGGCCATGACAGATCAACAGTCATTCTGTTGAGAAAACTGACTGCGAATGAGAGACGTTGTGGCTTGTCCCTATCAAGCAGCTCCTGGGTATGGCGGATATTGTATGGGAAGTAGTGCATTATGTTTCTGAGTACTTTTCGGACGGTGCTGTAAGAATAGCCTGTCTGTCGAGAAACTGCACGCGCGGTACTGCTCCCAAACTCTGATGTCTGTGACTGTGCGTCAACAGCTATCAACAAGTACCGGTGTGACACGTTGACGGCCTCTTCCAGGTTGAATTCCTAATTTTCCCGTCTCTTAAAATCTCATAATCATGGCCCGGATCGCCGTAGGTTCTTTCTACGACGAAATTCACGAACTGCAGCAGAAGCATTCCCCTTGTTATTGTAAAACAGTTTCACCAATATTGCATGTTCAACTAAAGAGACTATTGTTTCTGTATTCCGTTTTGGTCGTTTATTGTGTTAAATTTCATGTTTTTCCCGAAAAGGTGCCCTCTAGTGGACATTTTGGAACTAAATTTTTTTTTCAAAATTCCGTGAGAGCATCTCGTGTATAGTCCATATACGAAATTTCGTTGCATTCCGTTCACCCGTTTGCGCTGTAGGATGCCGTTTATTGAAGAAGTTTAATTATAACCACCCGGTATATATATATATATATATATATATATATATATATATATATATATATATATATATATGTATGTATGTATGTTTTCGCTTATATCATGGGCTCCTCCGCAAGGCATAGCAGTTAAGTATGCTGGGTAACTGATAAGTACGAGTGAAAAGAATTCCGAAAGTGGTATTTCACTAAATTTTTCTAACGATGGTCGACTTGGATTTACAGACTTCTTTTCTTCAAAATGGTACTTCGTAATCGATGAAGAATATTTTTTACTCGGGTACCCTATCAATTTCTTTAGAAGAAATGTAAATAATATTTTTAATATTTTAATTATTCGTGGGAAAAAAATGTGTTGTATTGTGTTTTTAAACGCACATAATTTCTGCTGAGGCGACGAAATATCTAAAATGAATAAGACAGCAGAGCGAAACATTGTTATCTTTATTAAGGAGTGCAATTAAAAAAAAACTTTAAATCCAAGCTGACAATCAGTGAAAAAATTTCTTCATAGGTTAACATTGAGCTCAACGAATTCTACATGGTTTCTACGAGGCAGCCTTAAAGGGATTTAATCGAGGTAGGAAATTCCTTAAACTTCCATGGGAATATAAGAAACTGTCTTCATAATTAAAACCCAGGAGATTCCTAATTAACAAACATGATATAAGTAACTAACACCCCCCCCACACACACACACATATACATATATATATATATATATGTAATGTCCAGGGGCGTTAACTATATTTAATGAGGTTGGTTTATGCTAAATTTAACGGAATCAGTATGGATAAATTATTAACAGATGAGAAATTACGGGTTGTCAAAGAATACAAAAAATAGAAGGAATGGCAACCGATGACAGCACTAGTCTATTCAAACTATCGAAGGGAATTCAAGGACTATCGCCTCGCGCTATTCTAGGAGTTATTCGTCCGCGATTTCAGTTAGCCTGCAATGGAGGTTACATGGTCTGTTCGAAACGCGCTTCTGAGATGATCCATGAATCGGCGTCACATTGTATCACGCGGTGTATTGTCACGCGCTTTGTGTGAAAACATAGTACGGGATTTTGTTATTATACACAGAAGAATGAATTAGCTCTAACCGGACGGACGCGTTTGTTTCGTAGAGTAGAGGTTTAGGTATTTGAGGGAATTAGAACGACTATGTTGGAGCTGAGACAATATAAAGTTTTAAGAATAAACGAAATTAATTATAAGTAATGTCTGTTCATTCGTTCCATGATTACGAACGACTGCAAATTAAGGATGTTAAGAAGAGAGGACGAGTAGAAGTTTTCATTATATATATATATATATATATATATATATATATATATATATATATATATATATATATATATATATATATATATATATATATAGGTATACACACTGCTGGCCATCCAAAATGCAATATTAAGAAGGACAAGAAATATTAAAGTCAAATTTATTCCAGAGATTACGCATAGATACACGTTCTTCGGAACGGCTATCATTCCTCTCTTTATATACCGTTTGTAAGAAGCGCTGCAGTCGTCTATGATGTGCTCGTGGGCTTCAATCGTTATCATTTGTATATTCCATCGCGGTATACGCATGACGGAAACAAACACACACACACACATATATATATATATATATATATATATATATATATATATATATATATATATATATATATATATATATATATATATGTATGTATATATATATATATATAGCATTGCTATATTAAAAAAATTTAAAAAACCCTTTAAATCCGAGTCGACATTTATTGAAAATATTTCTCCATAGGTTAACATTAAGCTCATTGAATCCAAAATGGCTACTACACAGCCTTAAGAGGAAATCAACGACGTAAGAAATTCTTTAAACTTTCTTTGGAATTTAAGAAATGGTCTTTGTAATTAACACCCAGGAGATTCTTAATTAACAAACGATAAACAAAACTTACTTTATATAAAAGTGTCGATAAGGAATTACTGGAATATATTATCAATAAAGTTCATCCTCATGAAACCATGAAAGAATTGAGAAAACATTCAAATTTTGAATTGTGTAAGTTATTGTAATTATCATCTAGGAGATTCAGTATTAAAAATAATGGTAAAGAAAATGGTAAATATCGCCGTATATTTATCCCTACTATGTCTATAAAATGTGAGTGTGCAAGGGTTTCGTGTCTCTTTGCTTGGTGGGAGCTAAGTATTTTGTATATATATAGTGTATATGTTAGTGAATATTTATTTAGTTAATTAGTATTATTTCTATTTCTGTAACTTAGTATTAAGATTTTTTTCATTCTATTCATCTTGTAATTATGTTTTAGTTGACTACATTAGTAAACTATATGGTTTAACTTATCTATTTCACCTAAAATATTTTTCCTCTTCATAATTTTTTATTACTGTCTTGGTGTTATAGCCGACCTCCGGGAGTGTTGCCTGGCTTAAAACATGTTTAACCGGGGTTGGGGGGTCACAAACCCCCCCCCCCAGTCATCAACTATACCACCTCCAATTCCGTTTTTTGCCTATTTATATATGTCAATCTTATTTCATGTTAGAGGAGTATTAAATGGTCACATCTGCCCTTTTAATTATCTTAATTTTAAATATCTATATATCGTAAATATTTTTGTGAGCAGCTTAGCGACTAAAATTTATTTACTCTTTTTTGTTTCATATTAAGTAATTTACATTTGTGAACTATATATATATATATATATATATATATATGTGTGTGTGTGTGTGTGTGTGTGTGTGTGTGTGTGTGTGTGTGTGATGCCTCCTTTAGATTAAGCTAAACTAGTCGTCTGATATAACAATCTAGCACTCCACATTTAATACAAGACTCATGACGACTCATAAATAGTCTCTCACGAACAGTAACAACGAATATTTATTTAAAGTTGACAAGATGATTCACAATTACATAACATATAACGGTTGACCTCTCAAGGTAAAACAATAGTGCCAAGCACCCAATCGGCCTGGACTTCTGGAGTCACTCAGACTTCCTCAGCACGGGAGCTTACTATCGCTTCCCTTCGGCCCGTAGCTACAAGCTAGGCCCAATCTCCTGGGGTCTCTTCCCCGTTCGCTCTTAGGAACTCCTTTCTCGACTCTTACGCGCGAGCCCCTGCTCTCGGCGCCTCCAAATCTCATCTCCCGTTCTCATGGTCCGACGGGTGTAGAGATATGCATATATATATATATATATATATATATATATATATATATATATATATATATATATATATATATATATATATATGCATATGCTTGTGTACAACAGCCTTGCTATGGGCTCTTCAGCAAAGCAAGGCCGATAAGTACGGTGTTGGAAAAAAATTCCCTGTGGAGTTCTTCTAAATTTCTACTGGTCCATAACGGACAGTAAATAATTTCTACTGGTCCATAACGGTAAAAATATAACGAATTGTGGTATAAAAATGATTTGGAATTTCCCCCTTCATCATATGATGAAGAATTAAAAGATATGAATCCAAAAATAAAAGCTTTCAAATTAGCATTTTTGAATTGCATAACTTTTTACTATAAATTTAATGATTTCGAAAGCAAAATTTTCGGAACATCAAAATATAAAACATGACCACTCCATCAAAGGATATCCTAATTATTTTCCAGTAGCAATTATTTTCCAACTTCAAGCGGTAAAAATAAAAGCTAAAATGGGAAAGAATTTAAACAATTGTATTTGTTAAAACTCGTCATCCCTTCTCGGCAGAGTGGAGTTAAAAGCAACCAATAAACTTTCTCGTTTATCGTTCTTCAGGAAAATATTCAAAACAATGTTTTGAGAGTTTAATTCAAGCATCGATATTAATTTTTAAGTGACGTAGAGTGAGTAATAATTCCCGTTATTAAATTATGCAATCCTGGATAAATATTTCAGATCCTTACATTATGGCGTTTTAATACTGTTGAATAATAAACTTCTCAAATTTAAATTCTAGTCCCCATATTCCATACAAAAACTATACGCTTGAAAATTATATTCTATAGTCAAATAAAAGTATATCTTCTCTGGAAGAAGATATGTTACTATCATGCAACATTCTTCATAAAATTTAACATATAATAAAAACGTCTTTCAGAGTCATCTTTGCATATAGTTTAGTAGTGTAACTACTACCAAAAAATTTTAATAATCGTTTACTTAACTATCGGCTTTGCCTTACTGAGGATCCCATAATATAAGCAATATATTATACAGTGGAATCTCGATCGATCGTTTTCGGATCCATCGTTTTTCCGTATGTGTAGTTCATTTTATCCAGTCCCAACGATCATATTGCTTTGTTATGTTTCCGCATCTATCGTTTTCCCGCATTTATCGTCCAGTTCAGTCGGTCCCTTGAAAAACGATAGATCGAGATTCCACTGTATATGTAATGAAAGCTGTCGCGGGGCGATGCAACAGGCCGGAAACTCGAAAAATCCACGATATCAGGCAGGAGACCTCAATTCACATCATGAAGTCATAGTACTTGTAGTTGTCTGAACATCAATCAGTAGAAGTGGTCGACGAGTGGAGGCAAAGGCTTAAGCAGGGAGTCCGGTCGAGGAACACAGGCATCGACATAATTTGATACACAATCCTTTTATTTCTTAGAATTACTTTATTGCTGGACATCATTTGCATCATCTGGTGCCTAAATAGTTGAGCGACACATAATTCTTGGAAGATACAGTTTCACTAATTAATTATTCCGGAGTTTTTCCGGAACACATATATAAGTCAAGGGACGTAGCGCGCTAGAACACAACTTGATAGGGCAGGAGCAGATCACAGAATGAGCTTGAACTACTCTAGGTTCACGCATAGTACAGGCGCGCTAAACTTTTGATTGGTTAAAATTGACATCTGACTTAACGCGTCATATGGGGTGATGATTTCTAATGTTCTACGGCATTCGATCTTATATAAGTGTTGGCCGCACGGGGCTTTTATGGGGAAATCTAATAGCTTAATTTGGTATATCTACATCAAAATCAAATTGAGGACACAAAGTTAATGAAGGGAAAGGTTTATCGTTTCATATACATTGTATATATATATATATATATATATATTCATGCTGCACGTACATAACAATTATACTTTCGAATAGAAAAAATTATACGCTTGAATAGTAAAATACTTGTATATGTTACTTGAATGAAGACATGTTACTATCATGCAACATTCTTCATGAAATTTAACATACAATAAAAAGTTTTCTCACAATCATCTTTCCATACAGTTCGCTGTGTAACTACTGCCTAAAAATTTTTAATAACGGTTTAATCTCTCTGCTGGAAAAAAGCTGCCAGCAGCGGGGGATATTCTCAGCATATACGGGGAAGGAAACATCAACAGAAAATTCTCATATGCAAGCTGTAATGTGCTACAAGAAAAAGCAATTTAGAACTTGCAAAACTTCCCCAGTAAACAGCCTTCGGAGAAATTGAATAAAGAAGAAACATGACTGGAAAAAAAAATTCCAGCTTGCACAACTCCATTTTCTACATCATTCTAGGCATGTATCTGCCTAAGAAAACGGCCGAAAACGTTTGAAACATTTTTTCCCTCTCGTAAGAAACTATTTCCAACTCCTTTTCATAACAGGTTCGATTCTTTGTATTGAAACGTCAAAAAAAAATTTCTCTTTATCGTATCATGTTAGCTGAATTTATAAAACTACATGTTTTGTAAATCCTTGAAAATAAATAATATGAAAATAATGAGTTAGTCTCAGGTTTGTGTTGTAAAAATAATCTTAACTGTAACATTATATAGTAACATTAATTTAAAATTATGACAATAAAAATTTGAGATAGTACATCGTTGTACCTCAAAGTTATTTAATGTCTCTAAAGGTTTTCGTACAATTACATACGTTATGCCCTAACACAAAACATTGTCAAAACTGTCAAAAAATTGTCAAATTTTATTTGGCTTCTGCTTGAAAACATAAAGTTAACAGTAAACGGTAAGTAATGATAAAAGTTCGATTCTTTGAATTGAGCGTTGGAAAAAAAAATCTCTTAATCGTATCATGTTAGCTGAATTTATATAACTACACGTTTTGTAAATCCTTGAAAATAAATAATTTGATAATTATGAGTTCGCACCAGGTTTCCGTTGAAAAAATAATCTTAATTGTAAATGGTCTGGGATAAAAATAAAGTAACATTCCTTCAAAATTATAACAGTAAAAATTTGAGATAGTATATGATTAGTACATCAAAGCTATTTTATAACGTCTCTAAAGGTTTTCATACAATTACATACGTAATGTCATAACACAAAAATTTTTTAAAACTGTATTTTTATTTGATATTTCTAGTTGATTTTAATGGCTTTATTTATTTATTTATTTTTCTTGCTTTTACTATAGTTGGAAATATTTTTAAATATGAAATAAAATTTCAGATTACACGTAATTTGAGATTGAGAAAACCCGAAAAACGTGGAATTTTTTTCATTAAATTAATTGTAAAGTTATGAAATTAGGATTTACTAAAATAAAAAATTAGTTTAATGGATATCAACAATAAGTTGTCGTCAAAAATAAATATGTTGGAATGCATTTTTAAATTTTAACTAAAATTTTCCATTACGCGTAATTCGAGATTCGGGAAACCCAAAAAGTGGAATTTATTCAATGAATTAATTGAAAAGTTATAAAATAAAGATTTAGTAAAATTAAAAATTAGTTTAGATGATACCAACAATAAATTGTCGACGAAAATAAATAAGTATCCATCTATTTACTTATTTTTCCTTTGAAGCTGTAAAAGAGTGAAATCCTGGAGAGTTAACAACAGTTTAGACTAATCAATAAAACAATGTGGCAATCATTGAGAGATAATAATTAGATCACGAGACTGTAATGCTATTTTTGAGATACCAGATTACTGTTCAAACAGAAGCAGTTTACTGTGAAATATTACAACTAATTTACTGTGAAGTATAAAAACTCTACATTTATCATATAGAGAGTAGCGTTTCATAAACTAATATTAAGAAATTTTCAAGGATGTTTAGTAAAATAGTTTTGCGTTCTAAGTAAATTTGAGTCTAAATATTTTCCAGTTTAAAGTTATAAGTTTCTATATACTAGGATATCATTTACTGAAAATATTATAATGTGAAAAAAAAATCTAAGGTGTATTTCAATTTTTTATTTCTCTTATTGTCAAACTAAGAATACATAAAAACCATGGTCAGGAAAGTTAAACTTTAAAACTTGATCAGTTTAAAACAATGTTTTCGATGTGCAACTGTTATGAGAACATTCTGAGCACTAATTTTGAATACATTAGTTTCTTTATAAATAGTGATGTGATAGTTGCGGAAATCAAACATCAAAATTTCTAAGATTATTTAGATCCTTGTGCATAAATACTTTAAAGTGACTGCCTTTGTTGAAAATGGCATTTTGTGACTATTTTGGTGAATTTTATTTTTTGCAAGAATCGTGTAATTCAATCTTTTCTCTTTTCAAAACCGTTTTGATTTTCATTCTACATCAATTTGAAGCATAGTTATAGCTATTTAAAAAAAACATCTGCTACAAAATTGAAGGGACAAACAAATTTAAATGCATTTTTCTCAGAATTATGTTTTCTAGCACAATCTCTACCGTTAATCTCTACCGTTATCATGATATTTCACATAATAATGCATATAATTTGATAAAATATTCGGGAAATGTTTTAGTTAGTATTGTTAATGAAATGACGTACAATAATTGATGTATAATAAATAGTTTTTTTTTTATTTAGGGCTGTTTTTATAAGGAAAGGAATGACAAATCAGGGAAAATTTTCATATTGGAACATAAAATTGTCTGTGTTATTTTTGCATTTTGAAATTTCTATTAGACTGTAGGTCATTTTGAAAATAACTGTCATATGTAATGTGTGAGAAGGAAATTAAAATAGTAGCATTAGAATTTCGTGCAGAGTGATAGGCTTTTTCACTAAATTTCATTAAAAATTACTTCAAATTGACCAATTTATAAAGAAGTATGGTATTTATTTAAGTTTTTATTTATTTTTTAATTTTTAAGTGCTATTTTACCATAAAGACCAAAAATTCGTTTAAAAAATTATTTTTTAAAAACATTGGCTCCGAACGTAGGCAGTCATCTTAAAATCTGGCATATAGTATAAGGATTTATTTTCAACAATGTAGACAATAAAATGTGAATTATGTTCCTCCCCTCAAAATTCTGTTTTTCTATCTCAAGACAGTATCACTTGCCATGAGAAGATTTAAAGATAATTAATTGATTTAATGTAAAATTATATTAATTTGTAAGAAAGAAACACAAGAAATAAGATTTACGAGTCACAAACATATTTCGGCGAATAGTAAAATTGTTGAATTACTGAAATTCACCAAAATTTTATGACTATGTTCAACTTATACGAGTATAGAAGTTAAAATATTCAAGTATTGTACAATAATCAGAGACAAACTTTCATAAATATTTCATCGACATAAAATGTGATTTTTGTTATTTAAAAATTATATCCTTTTCTTGCAAAATTGGGAATATAACTAGCCCCTGTGTAACAGAGTTTGCATCGCATTAATTCGCAAACAGGATAGTTTTCAGTCATCACTATCTACCTGCATATAAATAACTTCAATTTTCGAGAAAGATAATCTGTATCATTCAGCGGAAACTTTTTAACCATTGCTGAAAGCTTCCATTATTTCGAAATAAAATTCTAAAACCAGAGAGTACTTTAAAGCATAGGAGTTGCTTTATGCTCTAGATTAAGATTTTAAATTTTGGCTAAATTAGGTTTCGAGTGAATTTCCCCCGGCAATGTTATCTGAAGGCGAGATAAAAGGCGAGGAGGTTCCATTCATCATAACACTCGGATAATTACAGATACGGAACCATTAAGACCTCTAAAAATCATAATCCGTTTTAAATGAGATAAACAATAAAAACGGCAGCAAATGCGAGGAGGCATTAAGACGTAACCAATCCGATGCCCGCAATTTGAGTCTGACGAGCAAATTGCCTAATTATCCAATCAGGCGGGCGAAAATATACAAGACAAGAACATGCAAAAATAAAAGCTAATTTCTCACCAATTTGTTTCTGATGCGCCTTACGATAGTGGAAGGTATCAGAGACGGCTTGTTCCAGCACCAGCTTGTATATGACATTGATAAATTGCCATTGATTTTTGTAGAATCATCAGGGGAAGAGGCTTCAAATTGCAGACTCGTTGAGAGAAAAATTAGTGATCACCTTTTTTTTTTTCCCGCCGTGAGCCCGTTTTTTTTTCAAATATCAGCACCGAGCTTCTGTTTTAATGATTAATTGAAAAAAATGAAAAGATCATGGGAATTATCGAGGCAGAAGGTTACACCAGGGAGAAAAAAGGGGTCGCGGTATAATGAGCGCTTAAGAATCTGATTTGTTAGTGTATTAAAGAGGATTCTCGATGACTTCGTTAAGTTTGCTTATTATCTCGGGGCGAAAGATTTTGAAGATTTTTTTAAAATTCGAGTTTTTAGTCAGAAGTGTCCGTAGATAAATGGTTGCCAATTATAAAAGAGAAAACTGATTGTCTCTGAAAATATTTTTTTTTAGAAAAAATATAATTTTTCATAAGCAGAGATTCGATACATAAAAGTCAGCTTCCCTTAATTAGTAGAGAGATTTTTAAAGTTAGGATTATGCCCGTAAGTAAATCCCATGCACGAGGTTAGACATAAAAATATAATTGGATATCTTATGAAAAATGAATTAGGCGTTAAAAATGCTTGATGATAAACAATGAACGAAGTGTTAAATGATTCTTTAAGATCCCCAGATGTATCTATACATATGTAAATATAATCCTCCTTTGTCATTAACTGTGCAAGGGGAAAAAAATCTTGCAATCTGGTGTTTCGTGTTATTCTTCATTTTTAGAAAGAGCTAAAAAATTTCCTTTCTACAGAGAACATTAATAACGGCACATTAATCAAAACCCAGATTAAATTTATCAAGACGAAATTTTGACAAGGCATTGTGTTACAAAGGATGGGATTTAGCGTAAACACTAAAAAACTTTGACTGAGGTCCCCCCCCCCCTCTCCCCTTCCCTAATGCCTTCTTCGTTTCTTAATAAATCTCCGATCTGAGAAGAATAGCTTGTTGTGTGCAATACCCCAGAGATATATATTTAGATTTCGACGGACTTTCCCTGAGATCTTTGGAGTTATGTCAGAAAAAAAGTCATTTTAATACGAATCTTATTTAATATTAAACTTTTATTGTGATATAATACATAAAGGAAACAAAAAACATTAATTAAAATTAGTCGAAAATGATTGTTACAATTGTGTTTTGAATCAGATCAAACAAAAGACATTTATCACGCATTGAACATTTCACAATAGCGAGCAGTTTTTTTTCACCGTCTGAAGCTATATACTTTAACAATATTCCCTTTAATATTAATTCCGTTTTTTGTAATTTGACAGGAAAATTAGGTATTTTGTTAATTTGTCGCTTTTTATATTTTCTATTATATCTTTGATATGTTAAATGCGAGCATTTTTACACCGTCAGAAGCAATATTCTTTAACAATATTTCCAGTAATATTAATTCCAATTTTTGTAATTTGACAGGAAAATTCAGTTTTTTATTAATTTATTCCTCTTTGTATTTACTGTAATATCTTTGATACGGTTAAGGGGACTCACGACTCTTAAGTCGAGGAAATAAGGCATATTTTCATACTTTTTGATTCTTTGTAACTATTTCAATTTACTCCTAATTTTTCCAAATTTTATGTATATGATAAATTGATATATTTATTTTAATAAACAAATTTTCAACCCTCAAAATAATTTAAAATATTTTTCTTTAAATGCATTAGATATACCTTGTTTTTAAGTATTTTTATTATATACTGGCTTGCGCGCAGAACTATGAAATTAATTTTGCACTTAAATGTATAATTCCTGTTTTATATTTAAAATAAATAATTCAAAATACAATTGAACTAAAACAATCAACATTGAAATTTTTTTTTCCAATTATTTTAAAACTGTTCAATATATACTTAATTTTCTTAAATTTTTGCATTAAATTACTCCTGAAAAAATAACAAAATGTGCAGTGATTGCAATAATTCTAGTTCAGACGCAATAAAATAACTTGATTATGCAGTGATAAAAATTTTATGGAATTATGATTCATAGTTTTTGAGATATCAGTTGCGGAATGATGCAAAATTACATTTTGAGAAAAATGAGTTTAAAATTTTTCTTACCATAAACTTGATCAGTAATTAAATATTTAGAATATCAATATCTCCGGAACTAAGCGGAAAATTTTCATGCGATTTGTTTTATTTTGTTCAAAAATGATCAGGCTTTAACATATATTTTT
>OU015496.1:84231071-84243571 GCA_907164885.2 Dolomedes plantarius | reverse complement strand
TGCACAACTCTACATTAGGTTAGATGGCATGTTGAAAATAAAGCTCAATTGCGAGAGTAAACGTAAATTTTTCTAAGAGAAATGATTCCATATGTAAATTTTTCTTACAAGGTATTGAATATTTATTAATAAACTTTCTAAATCAAAAGTGATATCAATCAAAAAATGAAAAATGTTCAGTCAAATTATGTTTCAATGTTCTTTAAGAATTTTTTCCTAGTAAAAGACTTTTCATATTAAAAATCTTTTTTAAAAAATGAAATTTCTTAAAGTAACAATTACTATTAACTGTATTCTAATTTTATGTCATAATTTTTACACATTTTTTAAGGGAAGGGGGGGGCTTAGTGATAATTGTTATTTTTTCCCTTTTGTGGTGGTTATGACCGCAGAACTGACGCAAATATGTGGAGCCTGCTTACTGTATGAATTTGTGATTCTCTGATTCTACGTACATTGAATACAAATACAACTTATTCACAAACACAGCTTATTTACAAATACAGCTTCAAATTATACTTCATACTTCATAATCATTTTATATTTTAATGAAAGTAAGGGGGATCGAATAACCTTTTACTTTCGAAAAGTTATACCCGTGAATAAGAAAGCTATGAAGATGCCAATGGCACAATAAATAATGGTTTATCATCTCTAAAATGTATAACTTGTAGATGCTGTAAATGTTTAACTTTTTAAAGGTTGCTTACTAACTAATTATAGAAGTTTAAATAATATATATAGGGATACGTAATTTTCGTATATACGAAATAGATGCGAATAAATGCGAAAATTATTTTTTTACTACTTTTTGGCGAAATCTTGGTGATAACGGCTTTTTAAGTGAAATTAGATAATAAAAAGTAATAATTTATTAACATAATTGCTTATCTAAGACCATTTAGGTCTTTAACTGAGAGATCTCACTCTCGAAATTTGCTTATTACATATTACTAAAGATTTAAGGAAGGAAATGTGAAGACTACTACATTGTTAGCTTTTAAATAAGAATTTTGATACTTACCGAACCAAGTAAGTAAAATTATTGTGATTTTTTTTAATAAATGCGAAAGTTTTGAATATATATATATATATATATATACACACACACACATATATATATTTGCGAATAAATGCGAAATTTCGATATATTTTATGCGAAATTTGCGTACCCCAAAATATATATATTCTAAGAAAAAAAAACCAGATTGATGTTATTCATAATCCAATTTTAGAATTTCTATATCTAATTTTAAAATTTCTATATAAGTCCATGAGTCTTACCCAAGTAAATTTTTCAAAGCGTTTTTGCAGAATCAGCAGATTCGCGGATAAAGATTTTACCCCGGAGACAACTCTAAAAACAGGAAGGATTTAAATTCATTCCACTTTGTCCCATTTGAGAAGCTACTACGTCACGTAACCGCACCTGCAGTAAAACAGTCGCTGCTCCTCTTTCGTACCTTCTATAAAATGAAAAAATAATTTCCTGTATGACAATACTGCAAAATTCACTTTTCAATAATAATCCCTTCTTAATTTTCCTAAAATGAATGTTTCCTTAAAAAGGTATTAAATATGCTTTAACAAAAATATCGGTCTTCTGCGAACCCACTTACGCAAAACTTTCAGTGCCACAAATGGAAATATTAAAGTATATAACTGTTCTGGGACAAAGAATGGATTTCTTGGAGGGAAAAAAACACAATTATTGACATACACGATAGAGAGAGAGAAGGCTGCTTAAGTATATGCTGTAAGAGCCAATTTTATTGAGGATTTTAAATGCTTGCGGTGCAAGCTCAGGGGAATAATCGATTTTAGCGGTTTCTGGTTTTATGGCCCGGCTTTATGGGACCTCATGCTATGATGTTGATAGACACCATTTTGGTTGAATTTTAAAGAGCTTGTTCGATAACTGCTAAGATTTAATTGAAATACATGCAACTTGATTTTCAAGCGTGTAGATATAATTTTTAGGCTTTAAATATTATTTCAGTGTTTGGATTATGGAGAATAAAAGCGGAGTTTCTGAATGTAAAACTATCGCATCTTCCCTTATAACCATATGGTTATTTAAAACCTTTAAAAGAGTCTTTCATTTCATTCTTTGTATGTTTCTTTTACTGAGTTACAAATTATACCTTTTAAATTATATTAAAATACCCCAAAAATATTATTTTAACAAAATAAAAGAAATTTATAACAACAGAAATTCTATTAAAATCTAAATTTGTAAGATGCATTGCATTCATTAAAAATGGGTATAATTCATGAGAATTAAAATAAAATTAATAGCTTAATATTATTTTAGTTTGTGCTAGACATTAATGAATCATCAAAATAGTTAATATGATTGTTAAAATTTTAATGAACCTTTTAAAATGGACTATATGGACTTGCTAAATATAAGTTTGAAATTTCACTTTTAAACACCGATAAAAATTAGATAAATATAACATACATCTCTTAAAGTTTCAAGAATAACACAAAGGGCTATGAAGGAAACAGTTTTCTAATCCTCTGACTGTCGATTGTAAATTATTTGTAATGAAGTAGTATAGATAAGTTTTAAAGTAAAAGGGATAATATTTCATAGTAAATAATTATTTTCTCCCTTAACAAAATATGACAAATGTCAAGTGTGCGTGCAGATACACACACTCATTTATATATATATGTATGTATGTATATATATATATATATATACATATATATATATATATATATATATATATATATATATTTATATATATATATATATATATGTATATATATATAAATGTAAATATGTATATATATATATATATATATATATATATATATATATATATATATATATATATATATATATATATATATATATGAATGAATGAATAAATGAAAGAGGAAAAAGATTGAATGAGGAGGAAAAGTGTAATTATTTTATAAAGCAATACATTATCTGGCCACGTTTGCCTGCGAGGATTTTTTCATCTCTTATGGGCATGCTTTCGACCAATATCAGGTATACGTATATTAAGTGTAAGGTAGGTGTACATTGTCTCCATTCTTCGATTAAAGCCCTTGCCACAGAGCTCTTGGTAGAGGGCGTTCTAGGTCGGAGACGAATTCGGCATCCAGCTCACTCCATAAATTTTCCATAGGATTGAGATTGGGACCTTGAGCTAGCCAATCTTTTGCTAGCCAATTTTTTGTATATTTTGTTCTTAAAACTAGAGCGCAAAGCGTAGCATAGGACCAAGAATTTGTTCCGAAGTAAAGCCCCATTTAAGGTAGTGCACAATCATTTCTCAATGTACCTCACAGGGTTAATAATTGAAAAAAAATATTAAACGGTGTTAACCTTGTCCAGTAGAAACAAGCATAGATCATCAAAGAGCTCCCTCAGAATTCAACAGTTGAAGCAATTCAGTCGGAAAGAAAGAGATCCCAGGTTAAATGCTATACCTTAGCACGTCCATCTGATTGGAAAAGTTTGAAGTGTGACTCATCACTGCAAATTACCTTTTTCGACTCTTCTATTGTTAATAAATGGCATGATGACTACCAATACAATCCTACTCTAATTTTGTTGCTGCAAGGTATGTTATTTCTTTGCATTTTTCTTATCCTTGTAATAAACAGTTTATGTGCAGTACCTAACAATTCTCCCATATTTAGTGCCTATATAATATAATGAATCTCTCTTTAGTAAGAAAATCTTTATTAATAACATAGACACCATAAAATCCTGAGTCATTTCTATATTTCTTACTTTCTTATCACACAAAAATTAAATTCTGAGATTGCTGAGATCCTTCGCTCCTACCCTCATCGGAAAATTATTACCAAGGAATTCCTTAACCACTCGGCTTGCTGTTTACCCTGCTTAATATCTCGAAGTGACAGGGAAAGCAACAAAACAACCCATTAAAACTCTCCTCCACTCTCGCTGAGGCCCCTCTCCTGTCCTTTGTTCTTTTTTGGTGACCTGATTTACTTGGGTGATTTCGATAGCGAATTTTCTTCTCACTTTATTTCTGTGGCTGGGCCTTCTCTTGCTCTACTTTTTTTTTGCCTTCTTTTTTGAAGTTAAAGGACAGAGCAGATAATAAATGTTAGGTTTTAATAACTTCGACGTAAAGTATGATTAGGTCTGGAATCATAAACGTATATATGACATAAAGGTATTGCATTATTTGGCATGTGGGAGTAACTGGTTTTATCCCAACATGTTATGGGTACCCTGAAATTTATAGAGATTTGGAATTTATATTTTTTTCTCTGCGTCGGTTCATTTATGTTTCTTCTTTCGTCCTCTGTTATGTGGGAAAATTGTGCAGTAGCCGGAAGACTCCGATTTTGTTTTAAAGGTTCTAAGAGTTACGGCGTTTGTTTCATCAACAAGGATTAAAACTATATTTGTCACAGTCCGCATACTATAAGTTTTCGTACTTAGTTATTTATAACTTGATCTTGCTAATTATTTCTTGTTTTCATTACCAAATTAAGTTTTTACGACAAAAAAGTAAGGACATATATAATTGAGTCCTTTTCCGTACATAGAGAAAATTATATAGACTTCACTTTTTTTTGAACTTGTATTTCGATAAGCATGCAAATTAATCTATAATTAACCCATTTTATTTGCTTACGATGTATGATGGTGCATAGATGAAGATGATTGCGGATATTTTTGTATGTATAACAGTTTAAAGTAAGGACAAAGAAGCATTATTAGTTAATATTTAATTACAAAAGAACATATTTTGTACTAGAAGTAAAGCTATATATCCTTGTCTTCTTAATATATTAATTACCCAATTCAGTAAGTCAGGAGGTCACTAGCAATCATTTAAAAGTGGCTTATATTATGCCTCGTTTAGACTACCCGCAGTGTTTTGTTAGAAAGAATATTCCCTTAGCAAATACAAGCAAGGGACCTCAGTACATGCATGGGGAAGATGCACGTGACAGTTGTGTGTGTAAATATGAGTAAAACACTTTAAAGCTGTGTGTACAAATATTGAAGAGGGTGCTTAGCAGCTGCCAAAAGATGACCAATACTGAACGAAATACTTATCTAGTTGAAGCGCCTATTGAATAATACAGACTCAGGACTTTGCTAACAGTTGTATCAAAGCTTTCTATCAGACATCAAGCAGTTAAAGATTTTCGATACCAAACCATCTGGACTAATTGGGTCCCTTGTTTAGTAATCGAAGACAATGGACATGCTCAAACACTTGCATGTAACTTGGTACTGGGCTGAATAGGATTGTCCTTGTATCTTTGTTGCAGGTGACAAAAGTTGGTCTACTGATTTGGACCAGAAAAACTTCAATGCATGAATAGTATCCTACAACATCATCCAGAACAAATAAACTAAAACTTTACGCTTGAAAGATCACATGACAGCCGTAATTTGGTTATCAAACCTGAATAATGTCAAAACATTGAGAAAGATCTGTCATGCTTTTCAAGACAAACAACCAAGAAATCGGGTTTAAGCAGTATGTCCCCGTCAGATTAGGACTCGTGTTACCAAACATGACCTTAGCGCTCTAATCCAATCAAACAACCCAAGAAAAAAAAGTCTTGCAACAAGACAATTCAAGGATTCATATTTCTTCTTTTGACCATGGTAGAATATCAGAAGAATGAAGGGAAAATTTTCAACTTAGCAAGGACAGCAATGAAGTAATTCAACTAAACGGTATTCTAGGAAAAGTCGAGACTGAGTTTTACCATAATGAAATCGTCAAAGTTCCAGACAGAAAAGTGAAAGCTTTTCGAGCAAATATGTGTTGAAAAAAATGGAAATGTTAGAGAAAACTAAATAAAAGTATATAAACGATAATATAACATTTTTTCAATATTGCTTATAAAACTTAATTTTTCAAAAGCGTCTGCTCTTTCCTTTTTGGTTCAGTCTGTACATAAATAATGTCCTACAGCTAGTAATGAGGCATATTGTTGTGTCTGGTACCCTGCCTCAAATTCTGGACGAAATACTTAACGACTGGTGGTAGACCTTCCCCAACAGAAAGTTGAAAAATATCAACTTCATTTTTAAAGACTTCATAAAAATTCCTGTCTTAGAGGTAAAAAAAAATGTCTCTCTCACGCCTTCAAAAGGTATTTTTTCCCCTCGACGTCGTATTTTTGTAGCTACACCAACCAGCAACACATGATCATTTTTGATTTGAATGGGGATCTGGAGGGAGGGTGGGGATGTTTTGGTCGAAAGTTTTTCCTTCGACAGTGACTTTGATGGACGACCCTATAGCTCGATCATCAGTGTGAACGTCTAAATGGTACACTGCAAACGATCGCAGAGGTTTTCTCGGTGAGAGATTTTTCTCCCGTTTTTTTTTTCGTTTTTTTCCCCACTCCCGTATTTTGTTAGGAACTATGTCGTAATGTTCTTCTTTTCCCGGCCTCTGTTCCTTTTTTCCTCCTGCACCACAAGGAGGAATGTTATGATGTATTTTTGGCGTTGATGGTCTGGCTAACATGATATAAAAATAAATGAGTGTATAAAGGTTTCATGGGGGTTATTAAAAAGAGTAGGAAAGTGTAAAGCATTAAATTTTTAACAATAAAAGTTTTAACTTTTCTTTGTGATAGAAAATATCTCAGAAAGAGAGATGATGGAATAAATTATTTTGACGTGCTGTGACAACTGTCTACCAAGATTGGTGTTTGAACCTGGATCTCTCAGCCTCGAGGCCGTCGCTTTAGCACAAAGCTATACCGTCGATGTGACGAAATTATCCTGTTCGGAATTCTTTTTCTCGTATCTTCCGTATTTTTCCATATTTCTCTGTCGGTTCAGATTGCTCATTTTATATATTTTTATCTACTATTTTCGATAATAATGGTTTTTTTCTGCATAAATTTTTATTGCTTTTCAAACTTTCCATTATTTTTTCTTGCCAATAGGTGGCTGTCACTAAACATTTGGATACTTTCCCCCTCCATTTCTTAATGTTGATACATTCTAATTCATTTCAATTCTGTTTATGCCTCATTCCGATACAGTTTAAAGTGACATCATCAAATATGAAAAATTGGAAGGAGAAAAATAATAGAGAGTAAACCAATGGTAGATGACGTCACAATATTTTAATAGGAAACTCAAAATTTACCCCCTTTTCGTTGCATGCGATTTAACTTTTGAACCATTCAATTATTGCTTTACGTATATAGCGTTTTCATGACAAGTTCAAGACACTGCAAACCCATAGCGTGCTTTTATTCTAGGTATTTATAAATATCGCTGATGGAGAAGGTTGTGTATAACAGTTATACAAACAATCAGAAAATAACTGTGGTATTATTCCTGACTTCATGTGTTTTGATGGCTTCGCATCTGGATTATATCTTGGATTAAAAGAAAAGAAAAGAAAATACGTTGAAGCTAAGATGTTTTGAGTTATACCGCTGAAGGTTCCCCAAAAGTCTGATGTGATACATAAACATTTAATTTCTATTTAAAGAAGGAAGATTCCATTGAGAAAAATCCATCCGCCGGGGATCAATTTACACTGTACAAATATCCGTTAAATGAAAGGTCAAGTTACTGGCATTTTGGTTGTTTTTACCCTTAATTTTAAGTGTAACAAAAACAATCTAAAAACCTTAAAAGTACGTCTCATAAATTCAACAAAAAAGATTATACCAGGAATCTCATACTGCAATGATATTGAGCTTATGATATATTTATTAAAAATCTATTTCGGTTTTTTAGTCTTTCCACCCTGTTTTTTAACCCATAGTCTTGTGATATTTCGATAAGATCCCAGTGAAACATATAAAGAAGGTTCCACTCACTATTTAATGTAATAAAAATCGAATTTGAATTTGATTGATAAAAAAACAGTAAACTTTTTCCGCTTTTGAATCAATCGAATGGTTGAACAGTTTTTTAATATTGTAAGACTTTATGTACTTTTATTTTAGTCATTGAATAATCGAACACTCTTTAATGTATGGAATCTTTGCCATTTCCGACTGATGATAATTTTTATTGTTTTCTTCCCATAATTTATCCGAAATAAAACTTCGCAAAAAGTTTTCGAACGTTCTAAAAGTGCATATACTTACTGAGTTAAGAAATAAACTGATTTGTTTATAAATAATTATAACAACTAGCAAAAGAAGTAAATTATTGAGATCGTCAGACAATGACTTCTAGTCATGTAAAATTTAACTGCATCCCTGCTGGCAGAGCGCAATCAAGATAGTGCAGAAAACAGCCATCTTGTCGTTGAAAAACCCAGTTAAATCAATAATATTGGAAATGAACATTGTTCAATGTTCATTTCCAATACGGTTTCAACTAAAGTCCATGCGCCTTCCTCCGTTTTACGCTTGCCACTTATTGATATTTTAACATTCCTTTTTGAAGCCAAATTCATTTCACCCGCAGAGTGAACCCCCTCCTTTGCTTTATTTGCAGACGCGTTAACGAAAACCACAGAAAAATGTTCTTCCCTTTGTTTTTGAGGCTGCTCTTGAATTGTATTGTTTTCCCCCTGACCTTATTTTTTTTCCCACTGGATTTCTGAAGTTTCAGAGGAAAACGCTTTTTCTCCCTAGCACTGATGTTTTTCGCTGGCCAAATTGTCGGCGCTAGAGATCATTTTTTGGAGACGAGGGGTAGACTAATGCTTGGCCGAAAATTTTTGCTCCGTAGAAAAATGACTTTGATGGACGACTGTATGGTCGGAATCATCAGCGTGAACTTCCAAATGGTGTATACAGCAAACAATGGTGCGTTGTTGTAATTTCTTTTTCTCCATGAAGCTCTCTCTCTCCATTCTTCCCTATGCGAAGTCATGTTAAAATATCCCGCAACCCATACACTTCTGATTTTCCTTCCTGTTTTTCTCTTGGGTTGGAACGAGGAAGATAAAAATCGGATATACTGCTGGCATCTACGGTCGAGGTATTAGATAAAAAGAGGGAGGGATAAAAGTATGTTCTCTGTTTGGAATGATATTCAATGGAGTAGAAGAGTATGCGAGGAAAAAATACTCTAGAAAGAGGGGGGGGGGAGAGGAAGATCTCAATGTGGGCACGAACCATTAGAGCGATCTTTCTATAAACATTCCACTTGCAAACGGCGGAAAAAAAATAATTACAAGTATTTTTTTCCTCGGATTTTTTTCTATAACGTTATTCTTAAATATTAATTGTACAAAAAATCATCTGAAATTTTACTTTAGTTATTTATTGGTTATTTTTCTTTCTATGATTTCTATGCATGGAATGCTAACTTAATATTAGGTTCCAATATTTGTTTACTGGATGCAATTTAATGCGAAAAATAACTTAGGCTCTTAATTATGCATGTAACTTCAAACATCATAATGTGTGTGTGTGTGTGTGTGTGCGTGCGTGTGTGTGTGTGTGTGTGTGTGTGTGTGTGTGTGTGTGTGTGTGCGCGTGTGTGTGTGCGTGTGCGAGCGCATGTGTGTGTGTGCATGCGTGCGTGCGTGCGTGCGTGCGTGCGTATGAGTGAGTGTGTAAGTGTAAGTGTAAGTGTAAGTGTAGTATCTTAAACATTATGCTCTCCATTCTAGCATTTAAACTGTCTTTCCTAAATCTAATCCCCAGTAATATAATTTTATCGCTTTAAAACCCTTAGCCACAGAACAAAGCCCTTAAAACCGCATGCCTGTGCATTTCTACACGTGTATATGTCCGAATTCAGGAGTGGGTTTGCTTCGCGAGCCCCCTAAATCTGCTGACTCTACATATATGTTTTTTTCGCCCTCTCGCGTTTAATGTTGAAAGGTTATATTATTCCACGCTGTTCTTCTGGAATGAACGGATGTATATTTCACTCTAATAAACGATTCGGCCCGACTGCATTCTAAATTTTATTTCTTTCAGACTGAGTCTAGCTTCAGCAATGTAAATATGAACTAGTTTACCCTTTCAGGTTATAATTTAAGGATGTGATGTAATGAGGATATATATATATATATATATATATATATATATATATATATTTTTTTTTTTTTGTATATATATATATATACACAGAGTGTCCATAATTAAAGTCCCACTTTCAAAAGGCTGCAAAAAAAGAACTAATGGTCAGAATGACTTCAAATTTGAACTGAATATACTGGAAAAAGGGGGAAACGATTTGGCATAATAAAAAAGTTCCAAAATGTATCAATAGATGGCGCTGTAAGCGGTTGGAACTTTTTTTATTATGCCAAATCGTTTCCCCCTTCTTCCAGTATATGCAGTTCAAATTTAAAGTTATTCTGACCAGTGGTTCTTTTTTTGCAGCCTTTTGAAAGTGGGACTTTAATTATGGACACCCTGTATTTTTTTATATATACCTTATCCAAAAAATGCGATGTGCCAACGACCTCAGCATATATTTGGTAAAGTGATTCTTCAGTAGTTTCACTTTTCCGCTTCACGAGCATTTTCATCGCATAGGCGTGATCTGTATCATTATGTATATCATGAATCAAGCAAGTGTGAATAAGCAAGCGTGGCAAGCAAGTGCTTTGTATCCTATCAAGTGAATTACTCGTAAAATTTTTAACGTTACGACTTGGTCATTATCCAATTAGGGCCAGTTTCTCACTGAATCATAAAAAGACATTGTAAAAACCGATACAGCCCTATGGACACTTACTGTAGCATGACAACGAATGAAAAAAATAAAACGTGGATATCATGCTGATGGGTAGGAAAACAAAGAGGGTTGGAGAAGAATTAAGAGTTTTTAACAGATAGATTTGTTAAAAGGAATTCGTAGCATTATTATGTATCATAATTGTAGATAAGGATACGCTTAAATGATACAAGAGGTATCGTATTCAAACCTCTTAAACTCATAGAATATCCATGTAGTCTTCTGTCATTTAAAAATTAGTATCTAAATCTTGTGATGACGCAGCTATCGAAAAGTACCCGTTTATCTAGACATATTAGACAAAATACCTAGACTTACAGATTGTTTTTATTCTCCTTATATCCCTAAACAGCTGATATTTACAGTAAAAACCTCGTTTATTCGGACTAACTGGGACCATAGGCAATCCGGACAATCGAAAATCCGGATAATCTGGGTAATATGGGTAATAAGCAAAACATCCTTAACTAAGCAGACTTACTGTTTATTAAGATAAAAAAACTATGTTTTATAACAAAATTACATAGTATTGTTCATAAGACATTAAAAAATATAAAACAACTTTTAACATCTTTTCTTAACAAAAGAAATGGTAAGTCTAGTAAAGCTTTCTTAAACTCCACAAAAAGCATTTTATTCCCATAATTTACTGTACATTCCATGCAGGAACTGCACATTGAATCAAACTAAAAGGTGAACATTTGGTGTTCTTGTAGTTACGTTATTGCTATCATAGTTAAAATTTATTATCTAATGTGAACATTAAATAAAAATCTCTATAAATCTGATTCGGATTATCCGGAGATCCGGATCAATGAGTGACGAATAAACGAGGTTTTACTGTATCTCTATAGTGATATGTTTTTCTCTTTCTAAAGATCTTTTTGTTACGTCATTACATAAGATACGCATGTAACGCATTTTTCACATTTTTATTAAAAGGGAGTATCTTCAGTTATGAAACTACTGTAAAACATGAAATGGTTTTGTACGAAATGCTCAGGAATTATTCACAAAACTCAGCATATTTTTGTTCTTAAAAGATATCATAAGGAAAAACGTACTGTCGCTCCTAAGTAGCAGTCGTGAGAAAGATAAAAACTTAAATTCAAGTCGAAAATTTTAGTTCAGTGCCCTGAAAACTTTTTTTAAATATTTTACGAGAGGTTTTCAGTATTTGCTAATTTTTATAGAATTTTTCAGTTGTCCTGCGGCAAGAGTATTTTTTTTCGCTATAGAAATGCAGCAGAATATCATGAGGTCTTTCTTTTCTGTTTTACATCTTTATGCGCCGGAAAAAAAGAATAGATAAAAATGTATTTTCTTGGTTTTTTTTTTCCTAAGGAATCAGTTTATGTTCTTTCGTTCTGATCTCTTTACGCCAGTGTCATTGAAAGAAAAACTTTCTCTCGCCTTATATTTTTATGTGGTAACACTGTCCATACACAAGATCATTTTTTAGTCCTGGGAATTAAGGTATAAAGTAACGCTAAGCCTCCACGATATTTGTTTCATCGGGTGATTTTGATCGACAACTGCAAAGCGGTAATCATTAGCGATAAATTTCCAAATAGTGCGCAACAAACAATCGCATATATTTTAATAATTTTTTTTTATGCTTTTCCTCTCACATTTACTTTCTGTTTGGTATAAATTAAATTAAAAACATCGTGGCACTTCATTTATAGCTTTAAATGTTTGTTTTCCCTTCCCGTTTCTGTTAGGCATCGGCAACATGTCGTAAGACACGGTTGTGATATAGTATTTCAAAAATTTAATAAAGTTCAGTATTGAAAAATGTAAAAAAGAAAACAAATGAGCAGACTTCAATAAAAATAAAATAGCTCAG
>OU015496.1:84176071-84226071 GCA_907164885.2 Dolomedes plantarius | reverse complement strand
GTGCTTTATATATACCAAGTTATTGGCTTTTATACCAATCGCCGAACAATAATATCGACTTGAGTCTTCTGTACAAAGAAATGTACTTCTGTATACAAAATTGATAGACTTTTATACAAGTCAAAAGATTTTTTAAATTTTTATCAATACCAACAAATATCTAAAAATGACGTTTTTTGACTTAAGCCCTTTAAGTGACCCGTCTTTGGTGTAAACTTGAAATAAGTAGAAGAATGACTGTAGATCAGATTAGTCACAGTTCTTGCATTATATGACTGTATTAGGCAATTACTCCCCATAAATTGAAAACTTCTATTTTTTTTAAAATAAAAATATAATCCTGAAAATTCCTTAAATGTGACCAAACTTTCAGATTCAGAATGGAGCAAATTTTACAAAATATATCTTAAGCATACTTTCAGATATATTTAAGACAATTGTGATAAATCCCAAAGACATTTTCTTATCTTTACATGGTTTAATATACATGCCCATTTGTGTCCACGTGTACAAGGAGAGAATAAAAAAAATTTGGTAAAATGTTTCTTAAATTTGAAACTATTTAAAATTTATTTGAAATTGATAGTTACAATCGTAGTCTATATATTATATAAAACAGTTCCGTAACTGAGTGACTGACAGATAACGCACAGATCAAACTGCTGGACCAAAAGGGCTGAAATTTTGCATGGCGATTCTTCTTATAATGTAGGGTGCACTAAGTAAGATTTTTGAAGATTTCTTCTTAGATTTTTTAAAATTAAATTTTTAAGCAATTTTTGTAACTTTTTTTTTTTAAATTTGCATTTAAAAGAATTATTTGATGGTTATAAAGTTTATATCACGAGAAAGATCATAAAAATTCCTTTAAAATAAAACCTTTTTTGAATCTTTACGTCTATTTTCTGATTTTTGGTGAATTTTTTAAAGATTAATTTTTGAATTTAATTTATTAAATGCTGATCACGTGGTTTCTGTTCTTTTTGTGATACTTTAAATTAATTTTGAGTCACGTGCATAACAACGAAATAAATTGACAAAAACAAATATTAAAATACGGTAAAAGATAAAATTTAACCACTAGACTAATTGAGATGAAAGTATTTTAAGAATTTAATTCAAAATAGTATGTTTTATGGATATTAAACATAGAAATTAATTGCATACATTGACCGTTGTATTTAATTTGAATATTCTCTACTACATTATTTTGCCTATAAAAATATCCGTTACGATATCTTTATAAATATATTTTTTGTTTTGTTTTTTTGGCATTAATTGCATACTTTGACTATTATATTTAATTTGAATGTACTCCGTAGCAAAGCCTGGGTATTCAGCTGGTCTGGAATAAAAGTTAAAAATTTTTATTAAGTGGAAAACCTATTTAAAAAATTATATAATTGAACTTTTCTTTTCGTCCACTAGCATGGGAAAAGCTAATTGAAAATGCAATCTTTTTTCATTAGTCACACGCTACTGTAATGTAACGAAAACCCCTGCTATTCACATACCTATGACAGACAAATAAGTAATAATTTTTTCTTTCTCCTCTCAAACTCATTCGAAAACCATTTCCACCCAACTCTTGATCCTAGTATATATTTAAAAAAAAAAGAAAGAACCTTAATTAATTTTTTCAAACCCACCTCTCTTTCTCTCTCTCTCCTACTTCCGGGCAAAACTTTTCATTTCCTCCGGGCACTGGGTAACACGAGGAACTTGTTATTCCTTTGTGGTACCAGTTGTGACATAACACAGTCCAGTCGTAATAAAAGTGACACTGTTCGTGAGGGGGAGGCCTGATCTCCGACAGATGTCGGACGCGGGAAACCTCCGCCTCCCCCGCCTGGTCTGGGGAAGCTTTGTCGGGGGCTCGCTTTTTTAAGGTTTCGAAACCCGGCGAAGAAAAATAAGGGAACCGGGGGCAGCAATAGTGAATTAAACCTTGTAATAATATCAGCTGCGACTCGAAGTCCGACAACTGATCTGACGCCATGTGGCGTTTCTCAGAGACACCCGCTATGTGTGCGGGATAGAGAGATCAAATTAAATCCCTTATTTGCGACAGGGTGTCTATCTATGTATCTATCTATCTATCTATATATTTTATATATATATATATATATATATATATATATATATATATATATATATATATATATATATATATATATATATACATAAAGACCATTACATAGTTGACCATTAAAATTTGTAAATTTTATAGTCATAATTGTCATGGGGGATAAACATTATAATTATTGTATTTTCATGCGATATAAATAAATAATATATATATATATATATATATATATATATATATATATATATATATAGTGGAATCTCGATCGATCGTTCTCCGAATAATCGTCCCCAGTACGAATCATTTCACCCAGTCTCGACGATCATATTGCTTTGTTATGGTCACGCATCTATCGTTTTCCTGCAGTTATCGTTCAGTTCAGTCGGTCCCTCGAAAAACTATACATCGAGAGGGCGCGGTAGCCCAGTTGGCAAGAGCAGTGGGTCAGTGATCTGAATGTCTCTGGTTCGATGCTCGTCGCTGCAAATCTACCGCCGCGTTCACTAATGGTGGCCGGGGCACATAAAATAGGGCGTGGCTACAATGTCCTCCAAGTTCTCAAATTTACCTCTGGAGGTGCGGGGTCAAGTGTTCCGGTCTCGTCACTTGACTCGGTTCAAAATTACGGGACCGGTCATTTAGTCAAGTCGGACTCCGACCCTTTAGGTGCTAATTCAAAACAGGAGCCGCACCTTCATCGTCAAAAGCCTTCGGGACTTGATCCGATATATGTCGGTCAAGGGGCATAAGCAACAACAACTATACATCGAGATTCCACTGTATATATATAGGGTAGGTGTTCCAAATATCGCGTACTCTATACACTTTTTTTCGACATTTCATCCACTTTTTAGTTTCTGATTAGGTTGTAAACTCAAAGAAACCCCTAAGAACTATTTCCTCTGGTATCCTGAGATAAAAACCAGTGCCAATTTAAGTTATGTAGCTAAATTCGAAAAATTGAAATTTCCAGTGAACTCCAGAGCGGTTCTCAATGTCGCCTACCTCTGTTCCTCTTACCGCCTACCAGGCAAAATTAGGAGCACCTGTTAAAAGGTGTTGCTAGCAAAGTCACTGTTTAATGCACTTTTAAATAAACAAAATAAGAATTTGGATGCACTTGCCTGGTCATTCACTGGATTCTTTGGAGTCAAAATTTACGAAGACAACAGCCAAAACAACTTCAGACGCCATATAGTTTCTGTTGTTCATACATAGCGCGAATCCTACTTTAGAAACACGAGTCGGCGATATTAGGCGCAGGGGTGATATTTGGGACACCAACCCTATATATATATATATATATATATATATATATATATATATATATATATATATATATATATATATATATATATATATATATATATGTCTGGAATTTTTCCATTTTGTGATCACACACATAAAAGGCTATTTGAAAATATGATGGTTCTTTAATGAAAGTAACAAATTGCATTGCGCTGAAAGGACAACATTTCTATTCCAGGAAGTAATATTAATTTACCTCTTTATTAAATTTTATATCTATACTTGAAAAAATCCATTTGTGTTACTTTTAAATATATACGACTTTATTAACGACCAAATTTAGTTAAAATAGAAAAAATGTTTATCAAACGGATGAAATTTTCGTTCTAGAGGAACTAACACAAATTACCCCCCCCCCCCATTAAAATCGTACCCATCGTACCAGTTGTACCAAACGAACCGTATCCCATTAAATGCACGAATTAAACCCATTATTATTTGTTTTTTGGCACACTATGCCGATATTCCAAACTTCTGACGGACTCAGCTGTTTCATCAATCATCCATAAAAATGCGTTTATTTCCAGACGTTTACATACATGTAAATGACTGAAGCATCCGATAAAGGAATGACCTTCTCGCATATTTAATTGCTTCCATACGCTTATTTGTCATTCACGATCAGCTGGTGCTATGCATTTATGGCCATGAAAACTGTTTCTAAACGAAAAGAGTAAAAATAAAAGAAAAAAAAATCTTAAGTATCCCAAACGTAACTTAACAAGCGTCAACTAAAGAAGAAAATCGCACAGAAAAAGAAAATATTTCTGCTAAATTACTTTTAGCGTCATAACTGGGGAAAACAGGCGGGCTCTCTCTTTTATCGAGAAGTACACAGATGGCGTGATGGTCGGAAATTAGCTAAGAGCAAGTTAATATTAATTATGTTTGTTTGATATTAATGGCATATATTTCATTAACCATTTTTCACTCATGTCTCTCTCAAAAAAAATAAAAAATATACTTCACAAGTTAATTTTGAAAACGGGATTACTAAACTGCATGGTTCAAGCCCTTACGTGACAGACCGAGCATGTTTTGGATGTAAAGTACAAGGATTCCGAAAAAGAACTATTACTCAAGCAGCTGCTGGTTTGCGTTCTTGAAAAGAAATATAAAATTTCATTTAGTAAATACGCCGACAAGGCAATTTTTTTTCCCACCCGCTCCTGTGGTTTTTACTTTAGGCATCTCACCGTCCCGTATATGTATACACATAATACCATTCCATATTTCCAGAGGATTGGATTGCAGCTATATTTTGCTTTTATTCTGTTATTTACTTTTCTACGGGTTATTTTTTCTTACCGGATCACAATTTTCCCGCAGATTGTGTAGAATTACATAACAACTGTGGCTTATATGTCACATTTGACGTTCGGAAATTGTTTATGTCACGTATTTAGGGAAAAAAGGGATGGCGTAAAATATTTGTAAAATTTACGCATATGAGCTTTGGAAATTTTTGCGTTAAGTAATTGAAAATGAAACAATTTAACTTTTTCTTTTTTTTCTTCTTGAGAAGGTGAGAATTTTGAGAAATTTTGTGAAAGATGTCAAAGGAATGCTCGAATATTTCTAAAATATTTGCAAACAAACATTGAGGGTTAATTAAAAATGTAGCGGTTTAATTTTTTGAAAAGGGTGGGTATTATTTAGTAATCGTGTAAAGGAACGCAAATGTTATTTCTTTAAAACTTACTGGGAACTTTTGAAAACGCAACACGGAAACACAGTTTCTTAAAATCCACATTAAAATTAAAGCGGTATCTAGCTAGCAGTATGTTTCTGATATAAAGCAATAAATTATTTGGTAAAAAATGGACTATATTAATAATAAATCTGTAGTCAGAGAAGTATACCAGTATAACACAAAGTTCGTATATGAACGAACGAAACACACACACACACACGCACACACACACATATATATATATATATATATATATATATATATATCTGTGGCTTGGTACAAGAAGTGCCTAAGTAAGTTTTCTCCAAGATGATTTTGTTTGCTTATGTCTCTTTAAAAAAATATTATTTCATTTTAGGAAGTACCCAAGTCTGTACAATGGTTTAGAAAATACTTTTAAAGCATCGGACAGATTTATGTACTTCTCATATTAAAAATAATATTTTTTTGAAGAGACATAAACAAACAAAGTTATCTTGGCGCAAAATAACTTAGACACATCTTGAACTAAGCCACAAATAAATAAATAAATAAATATATATATATATATATATATATATATATACCCAGTGGCAGAAAGTTTTGTAGCTGTCTGCGACAAGCTTTTAAAATTTCATAATCTGTCTGCAAATTTTGCGTGTAATTTTATCAAATAAATAATACATTAAACCAGCTATTTTTTATCATTTTATTTAAGACATGGTAAGCATGATGCATTCTCATTAATTTTGCTTATAACTTTTGAAGTTACAAAGCGTTTCATCATCTCACTTCTTGTAGGGTTTCTAAAATGAGAAGGATAAGCAGAACCATACATGGACAATAAAGCTGCTTTTAAAAATCTTTTGGTACCTTTATAACCAGATGGGGGCCCATTCAGTTGAATAAAAACCCTCTTATCACTAGTGCCCACTTCTTCATCCGTCACATCTTTCAATCTCAGGCTATGTTTACCAACGACATCAATTACAGACCCCCAAGTCTCACATACAGCTTCAGAGACTGGCATTGAAATAACGAAAACAAGTAACTTTAGAAATGTAGGAAGTTTTTCCTTCAGTTCATGGAATGCAATTTTAAATAAATGCTTCAGATCTGGTGCATCACCCTCAGTAACAATTGTGTATACTCTATTGCACATCCATTCATTGAATATCTGATATTCAAACCACAGAGTCTTTCTTAAGTCCACGGAAGACTTCACAAAAGTAAACACATTTAAAATGTCACTGAAGCTATATTCAGTGAGTCCCTTGTTCGGTTTTGCTTCCTCTATGCTAACATTGTTTTTGGGATAAACCAAAAAATTATAGTTGAACAAAACACTGCTCTGGTCAATGACAGAAAAAAATGTTGGTTTACCATCTGATTCAGTTTCACAGAAATATACACTGAACTGTTCAATTAGAGCTTTTACATAGTTTGATAGGCATAAGAAATTACCTCTTAACTCATCACATTCACTAGCTTTGTGTTGTGATCTAAGACTCTTTAAGCAAATTGGTTTCTTGGGAAGGGGAACGCCATGGTATGTACTGGAAATACCACTATTTGATGAATGAAACATTTCCAGTGCTGTTGATAAATTTAAAAACAGTGTTTTAGGCAGATTTTCCAATGCAGCTGCAAAAAGAATGTTTATTTCCCCTTTTTTATCTTCATTTTCATAGACTGCAGTTGAAAGTTCCTCAAAATATGTCTTCATAATTTCAAGGGATGAAATGAGGCTTTTAATATAAGATGTGTACTCCCAAGGCATATGATCTGTTTCTTGTACCTTTTTGGATGTTTTCCCAAGAGCAGAACAAATATCTGCAAGTGCTAGAATGTTTATCATCGTCAGCTTATTCATTAATCTGTCTCGTAATTCAAAACCACCAGGGTCTTGTTCACAGGCAGAGATTAATGTCTGATAATCTGCTAAAAATGTGTGAAAAACTGTTTCACAATGGGCTGAAAACTTCATAGTCTTGAAAAGTTGGGGTCTGTAAAAGAATCCAGGGAACTGTTCAGAACATTTTAAACATTATTCCAAATTTTTAGCCCAGGTTAATTTCCAATTAATTTTTGGTCAGGGTGTCGTCTTTGAAAATGTGTGCTCAAGTTTTTTTTTACTAATTCACAATCACACACACCAGACACAACCTTATCACGAGACGCCATTCTAAACACGTGTGTTTCAATATCTCTATAGAACGAGAGTTGCTCTTAGCGGGCGCAGAACACAGGCAAGCGCAAAATTGTAACGAAGCAAAGGAATTCACCTATGCGCGCATGAGTTCGAGGTACGTAATGCTGCGTTCTGCCGCGGAAAAAATGTCCGAGAGTTGTGGACAATTTTTAAAACATTTTATTGGTGCAGACAAAAAATGTCCGAAATTTGCAGACAATTTTTGAAATTATTTTCATTAGTGCAGACAAAAAGTGTCCGCAAGGGGTTTTCTATGTCCGCGACGACGTCGCCGTGTCGCGGTGTTTCTGCCACTGGGTATATATATATATATATATATATATATATATATATATATATATATATATATATATATATCTTTCGCTCGTGAAAGTCAGATTCACTTGCTCCTGTCTGTTCCTAAAACACCAAAAGACAATTCTGAGTATCATTTATTATTTATAACAGGGTGTTATACGTATGAGTGACGACCACATTTCTAAATTTGTAGCGGTAAAACTGTTTTGTATGGCCTACTAAAAGGGCAGTAATATATAGTTTATTCGATTTTATAAGAGACCGAGCTGGTAGGCCTTTTTATACTAAAATATGTAATATTCAGTACGCTAAGCCTAAGTTTTACTTTGAATGCTAATAAATTTAAATGCAATTGTGATTGGAAAATCACTATCAGGTTTAGAAAAATGAGTTTAATACAACATGAATATACGACTACAATACCTTAATATCTACAATAAATAAGGGTGGTACCAAATTTCGAACTAATGACAAATTCATCATCAGACAGGGGGGACATTAGGCGTGGTTATTTATATGGACAATTTACAAGGATTATTAAACTCTTTGATAAGGGTGACGACAAAGGCGGTGGATGAATCAGACACATCAATAAGGAAAAAATAAAGGGGGGAGTCTGTTTATGACCACCAGCTCACACACGGGACACACCAGTTAACGAAGCTAAGAAATAAAGCAGGGAATATGAGGAAAATGTATAAAAAAAGAGAAGACGGAATAAAGAAACACAATCTATATATATTAAACAGTTCCGTAACTGACTGAATGAGAGATAACGCACAGACCAAACTACTGGAACTAAAGGGCTGAAATTTTGCATGGCGATTCTTCTTATAGTGTAGGAGTGCACTAAGAAAGATTTTAGACAAATTCTTCTTAGATTTATTTAAATTAAATTCTTAAGCTGTTTTTGTAACATAATTGCATTTAAAATAATAATCTGAGGGTTATAAAATTTATATTACGAGAAAGATCATAAGAATTCCTTTAAGATGAAATCTTTTTTTAATTTAATTTATTAAATGCTGATCACGTGATTTCTTTTCTTTTTGTGATACTTTAAATTAATTTTGCGTCACGTGCATAACAGTGAAATAAAATGTCAGAAAAAATACTAAAATAC
This sequence comes from Dolomedes plantarius, assembly GCA_907164885.2. Classification (NCBI taxonomy): domain Eukaryota; kingdom Metazoa; phylum Arthropoda; class Arachnida; order Araneae; family Dolomedidae; genus Dolomedes; species Dolomedes plantarius. The sequence goes on along the minus strand of OU015496.1, from coordinate 84,217,373 downwards.
GGTAAAAGATAAAATCTAACCACTAGACTAATTGAGATGGAAATTTTTTAAGAATTTAATTCAAATTAGTATGTTTTATGGATATTAAATCAAACTATATATAAAACTGCAATTTCCCCTCAAAGTATGCTTCACCATAACGATAAATAAGTCTCAAGGCCAAAGTTTAAAATACGCTGGCGTACATTTAAGGGAAAGGTGCTTCTCCCACGGTCAGTTTTACGTAGCTTGCTCACGCGTAAGTTCGTGGACGAGCCTGGTAAAATTAGTTCCGCCCAATGAAGAAACAAAAAAAATATTGTTTATAAGGAAATCCTCTAAAAGGCAATTTCATTATTTTTTCATTGTAATTATCCTAAAATGTACTCCGTAGCAAAGCACGGGTATTCAGCTAGTTAAGACATAAAAGAATAAATCTTAAATGATTTTTAAAAAATGGAATAGACACAGCGAATTAAATAGGAGCATTTACGGGTAAACATATTTCCAGGTAGTATACAAAGATAACGCCAATGGCAAAAACCAGTGAATTATTATAAATACCAAATATTTATAGAAATGCGTATAGGAAATACGTATCGGGTAGAAGGGCCGACCAGCGCATCCCTTAGAACAGCAATGGCGTGGCGAGAGGAGACACGAAGTAAGTACCAACGTTACGAGATGCTGGAGATAATTTTTGGAAACGCTATGCTGAGTGGGTGCTGTTGCACAGGCGGGAAGAATCGAATGCTGGGGAGAGTTTTTTAGGTGCTAGACTGGGCAGACGGCTCAGCGTGTGGGAGAAGGGAATAGGGAGAGATATGCCTGCACAGGACACACGGTCCACTGGCAGGAGATCTCCAATGCATCAGAGAGGAAAAAGGAACATGCAAGGAAAGTTTTGTTTCTAGTTGCTGCTGTGTAATCCGGTAGAGACGGATCTTAATTGTGTGTTAATTGTAAATAAACGTTAATTATATTAACTCTGGTGGATAGCCATTCGGCCATCTTCATCAATATCTAGGGACCAACGGATTAACCCTACAATATATATATATATATATATATATATATATATATGAAAACATTTAGTTAAAATAAATAAGAGAAGTATTAGACATAAATAGAGCGATGCACACAAATGGCCAGAGGGGGGGGGGAGGGTTGTGACCCCTCTTCCCTGGTTGAACATGTTGTCTTGCCACTTCTGTTTATGATTATTTTTGTTTCTTTTTGTCATTCTTATTTTATTAAATAAGTGGATTAGCTGGTTTTGTACGGCTTACATATATATATATATATATATATGTTTATGTTGAGGCCAATTCGCAAAATGTCTAAAGCCGGAAATAATTGAGAACCACTACATCGGGCTTTGGTCAGCCAATTCGCTATGGGCCAATTGTCTACGAAAGCTATAAGTTATGCAAATATGGATCATGCAGTTACGGTATTTGATCATAACAGTTATAACTCATGTATTATTACCACTGTGAAAATCCCTCTAGTTTAGTCAAAGTAGAGAAAATCACTTCAATATCAATGAGGCTCAAATCAAAGATTTCTCTTGGGCAACTCTCAAACTGGCCATTGATTGCCGGGAGCTATTAAATATGCAGTATTAAATATATATAAAAAATTATTTTAAAATTTAAAATATCACATTTAGACACATATCCTCTCCTTACATTATCTCCTTACATCATTCCTCAAGTTAGAAATAGGACAATGATATAAAAAATGAAAGACACTTTTCACTTACTATTATTTTCTCAGCTGGAATTGTTAAGAGAATTTTACTTACCTAAAAAGAAAGAAAATATATTATTAGAATAACACTTGTATAGCACAGTAATTAATAAATAAATAATTTCAATAATGTTTCAATCATTTTACAGAACATCTGGCAAATGAGATTAGTTTAACGTCCATTCAAAGACACACACATACTAATTTATATATATATATATATATATATATATATATATATATATATATATATATATATAAATTGAAAGGAATCAATAGCTTAACTGGCTCATATTATTGAGAAAACCTTAAAACCAAATAACAAAGACTGATAATTTAAATTTATAACAGTTCTGTCACTGATGTTTTACACATTTAAAATCAGTAATATAGATTTTTATTTCTAATAATTGAAACTGTGTCTCTAAACTCATGAGAAGCAACGCAAATTCATAAATTAGAAGAAAATAATTTTTAAAGTAGAATAATACCATTGTCTTTTAAGAAGCATCTTACTAGACAAACAAATTATGTATTCTTTTACGATTAAACTTCATAACCCAAACAGAAAATTAAAAAAAAAAGTTTGTTTACAAAGCAGCAAATATTTTTCGGTAAATAAATTAAATATATTTAATATATTTTTCCGGCACTGAATTTGAAATTATTTCAATTCTCTCAGCGGTTAAAAGTTATAAAAGAATTTACAGTCGTCCTTTCATAGAATAAAATGAAGATTTCCCTGGACGGCGACCGTAATGAAATCTCGACAAAAATTATTTTAATTAATTCAAATTATTATTAAAAGCATTAATTCTCCAACTGATTTTAAAAATAAGACGCTTCTTTTAAAGAATCTACATCAGGGCTCATTTAAAATTTAAATCAAAATCTTTGACTTTTCGAAAATTCTTAGGGTAGCGAATCGATACGGCAACTGTCCCTGAGGCCAGAAGATGGCGCTAAAGTACACAGATTCCCCCTCAAAAAACCTGCACCTGAAACACCCGAGATCAAATCCTCCAAAAATGGAAAACAAAATCGAATAAACAAAGAAAAGAGATATTTTTTCACTCTTTCCCTATCCAAAAGCCAAACTAAAATGGAAGCGTCAAGTGTGAATCAAATCTTTTATTTTTCCCATGAGTAAATTCCGGGAGAAATAATTTTTAAGAAAAAAAAAGAAAAAGGAAGCTGTTGATTATAGTTCTTTGTTTCATCTTTGAGAGAAAGCAAGCATGAAATCATATGTTCTACTTCAGTGCGTGTTGTTATTATTTCTTAGAAATGATACAACAAATTTATAGCTGGAGAGCCGCAAATAAGCACTCTGAAACAATAAGAGGCGTTCTTACGAAAAACCCAGATTTCATGGTAATAAGTCAACGGTAAAAATTCGATTAGCTCAGCATCAAATTTTAAAACCACTTTTAAATAATCAAAAAAAGAGGAAAGATTGTTAAATACGTGGGTTTATTTACCGATAAAGTTGGAGATAAAGTGCGGCTTGAAGTATTTTAAACTACTTTGGGAACAGAGGGAAATTTCTTTTTCTAAAGTACTTAACAAAATCAGATTTCTTGATGAACAATCATTTGGATCCCATATTAATTATATTAAATAATGGATGTTTTGTATGAAGATTATTATATTTATAGCATCTTGAAGTTACTTTTGTTTGCATGACAAAATTTAATAATTACGAAATTAACTTAAGATTTTCCGATAATATGTACCTTTTTAATTTAAATGTAGTGGTGATTCCAAAGTTTGACGTAACAGTTTTGAAAAAAATTGTTAAAGTTTATAATCAAATATCGTTTGTTCATGATGTGCATAAATACTTTGTTTGTCTGTAATTGAATTAGCAAAACTGTGGCGCTCAGCAAGGCACTATTTGTTGAATTTGACTACTAACTGGAACAGAAGAAAACTTCTATCGTAAATAGAATAATAGGTATATTTATTTAGATTTCATACTTTATTCATAATTAAATTTATACTTAATAAGGTGGATTAGCTTAAAAAAACACATTGCTAAGATGACGTATATTTTGTATGAAGGGAAAATAGTCCCTCATAATTTCAGTTGCACTTAAAATAGTTCTGTACATTTCAATATAAACATGTAGAGAAGGGAAAATCAAATACCTATCGCATACATGCCTATACAAGATGTATGTGTCTTGTTTAATTTCTGAATATACACTTATAGCCCTTCTAACCATAGGATAACGTCTAAACAACGACCTAGTGTATGATATATTCCCCTTTTTAAAAATACTGCATACGACTAGTTTTGTTTACGTGAAATATTTTTTTGTAATATTTATGCACAAATTATATGTTTTGTATAATACTTATACAAATGTAATGTAATAATATAATGTTTGATATTTATCATGCTAAGAGAGTAGTTAAGAAAGGAAACAGATTAAAATTAATAAAAAGAATGCAACAGAAAACTGATGATGGACCATTTATACGTATTTACGAGAAAAATAACTTCTAGTTCTACCAATAACTAAAACTATTTTCCATCATGGATTATTTAACCTATATATATATATATATATATATATATATATATATATATATATATATATATATATATATACATACAGGGCTAGATTTGAGGCGGAACGCGCCGGAACGGCGTTCCGGTACCTCTCTTTATGTAAAAAAAATTGCGATTGTTACAAACATTTATTTAATCACAAATTACTCTGTTGGTACTGTCCCGGAAGGTTACCGTTCCGGCACCTCTATTTCTAGAAATCTGTCACTGTATATATATATATATATATATATATATATATATATATATATATATCTGTGGCTTGGTACAAGAGGTGCCTAAGTCAGTTTTCTCGAAGATGATTTTGTTTGCTTATGTCTCTTCAAAAAAATATTATTTTCAATGTGAGATGCACCCCCAAGTCTGTACAATGGATTAGAGAACACTTTTCTAGTTACAGATACATACACACACACACACACACACACACAGATATATATATATATATATATATATATATATATATATATATATATATATATATATACATATATATATATATATAGTGGAATCTCGGTCTATCGTTTTCGAAGGGACCGACTGAACTAAACGATGGATGCGGGAAAACGATAGATGCGGGAACATACAAAAAAGTATTAACATACCTTAAAGTTTGATATCCCTAAAATATATTTACTCACATACATAAATGCATACATACCCGTAGTGTAACTGAAGATAAAATTACAAAGTTGTACTGAAATCCAAGACAATAATAATAAGAAAAGAAATACACGTAGATACACAGGAATTTTGATTCAAATAAAAGTACTTCATCGTCGTTTGTTTTTTGTCGGTTTTCTCTCCACAAGTAAACAATATTTTTTTTGTGTTGCAAACTGCATTCTTTTTGGTATCGGTTATTGTGTGAGAGTATAAAGAAGTGGCAGCCGTGAATCGTTTGTAACTAGAACCATTCCATTGCACTGGATGGGGTCCGACATAAGACCACCAGGAAGTTCTGCTTCCGTGTGAAACACTCATCGGCCAGTGTAGAACTGCAGTAATCAGAAACTTCTCACACCCTAGACCAAACACCAGGGTTCCTCCATCGTAAGACCAACAAAAAAGCTGACTGTGAGCCATTGCTGATAAGAACAGAAATGTTGAATAGTCGGTGAATTTGGAATGAGTTGCCGAAAATAGTGTACTCCAGAGGCTAAAGAATTAAGAAACACCAACGACGAACAAACAATGGGAGTGGTACAATAAAACGAAACCAGGCTGAACAAGAGAGAACAAAAATACGAAAACCGTGGATCTCAAATGTTCTGCTCATTGTTTAATTAGAGCGTCAGTCTAGCTCAATCCAGACATTTATATTTCAGGTTCAGTTATTATGAAAAAACGATCGATCCGATAAATTAATGTAAAGCTGCGATATTCTGAACGAATATTGCGGGAAAACGATGGATCGAGGAATGATCCATGCGGTCTTTTTTGCTTGTTTTCTATGGAATTTATTCGGGACTGGGTGAAATAAACGATGCATACGGGAAAACGATCGTTCGGGGAACGTCGATCGAGATTCCACTGTATATATATATATATATATATATATTATATATATATATATATATATATATATATATATTATATATATATATATATATATATATATATATATATATATATATAATGTTTCACATACAGATTTTACCATTATCTTCTGCTAACATTCTAAAAGGATTTTGATTAGAAATGTAACTGTTTTAACAATCCCACACAGGTTATCAATGCAGTGAGCATTCACATAGACACTTTCCTTTCACCGTTAAATTACAGAGTATATTAGTAAATTCCGAATTTCATGTGATCACGCTTCATAGGTAACCTGAACCACTCCAAACTGCATCTCTTCATTAGTGGTACAGCTTCCTTCAAGAACGTTTGCATGAGTGCCATTGGGATAATTCATATGCAGCTGAAGTCATGACGCTGCATTCTGATGGAGAAATAAACCGTGTTTTGATCGCTTTGGATCGTACGCCATTAAATCAGACTGGAGTAATAACTGTTGACATTCAAAACACAGAAGCAATACAATGGCCGCACACTGTCTGAAATCTCCAATAACTTCATAAAACCGTCTCAATCTTGTAGTGCTCATCGATTCACCGGTGCTTTGGAAATGAATTCAATACAATTCAATGAGCGTCATTGAAACGTATGCATGTTTCATTGAAACACGTAATTAATTGAATGTATTTTGGTGTCAGTTTCTGCGAGTATACTAGCATAGACATTTGTAAATAGTTATAAAACATTAATAGATCAAAAATAAAACTATTTTTATATAATGTCAAAGCGTACGTAGAATAAGATGCGTATATAGATGAAGGGAAATAAGTTTTATTTCTCCTGATATCAAAAACGCACTTTTAAAAAGTATCTTTTTTCTATGCGAGTCACCATCAGAAGCTTTTATTTGTGAACTCAAAGCATACTTTATTTTTTCTTTGATTTAATCTGTCACAGTCTTTTATGCTTAATCTTTTCTATCCTTCTATTACGTCGTATTACCGGGCAGAATGATGTTGGAAGTGTTTTTCAGAATCCATTTCCGGCCGACTCTCTAATTAGACAGCTGGCTATTGATATTTCTGGTTAGTACCAGACTGCTCGTTTGTATTCGACGAATGCTTGAATTTGCAGAGGCTGAATAACAGGAGAAGGCATTCTCTGGGTCAGTCTAATTTTTGGCCTCGTATATTGAGCGTCCAATCCTTCCTCGATATTGGGAAGTATAGTTGCTTCAGATTGCAAAGGTCTTGGGCCTTGACAAGTACAGTTGCTTGAGATTACAAAAGTCTAATTTGCATCAGTTTTTCTAATGGGTGAAAACTGAGTCATTGATTCAGCTGACATTATACTAAGAGGATTGGTCATATAATTCTGTGTGGAACTTTTCCGCTCAAATTCTGAGCATTTATTTCAATTCATTTCTCTTCGAGTTGGAGACTGAGTGGGAGGGGCAAAGGAATTTGGAGATCTTAAGCAGTTAATTAGGAGGGCTAATGTTATGAAATTGTAGGAAAGAGTGGCAAGCGTAAATTACGAGACATCGAAGTCCAAAAGGTTAAATAGCAAACTAAGAGATATCAACCGTCCATCAGTAGCTTATCAGTTTTTGTCGGAAGGGAGAAGAGTGTGACGTTTCGTGTTCATAAATATGAAATAGGTTTGCTGAGTAAATGGTCAGGTAATCTGTTTGATAGATTATCTGACCAGTCAAAACAGCTGGTTCTAGGTTTGACTTTTTTGGGTAAACAGTTGTAATGTAGGAAAAACAAATTTTATTAGTCTTAGAATGTGTCTCTTTGGGTCACCAATATTAAATTAACCTTTTGAGGGGCGCCGTTCGTACAGTGCAAACGCCTAAATCTAGTCTCTTTTTTTCCACTTGCATTCAATGTATTCCAGTTAAATGAGTAGAAAATAGTTATTACTGCCATCTGTTATCAGTTTAAAGAATTAAAGACATTTTCCAACCTTTAATTGGAAAATTTCTCAAGATTCTTTAGCTTACAAAAATTCGTGGGAAGAAAACTGCACCATGTAAACGGAGGTTGTTGCTATTGAAAGGGTTAAAGTACTAAAATAATTTATAAATACTTTATGTGATAAAATATTTTCTCGGAAAAAAGTAAGATTTTATTTCCGCCGTGAAAGATCCTTAAAAATAACAATTTTATTTAAGTTTATCGTACTTATTTTAAAAAAAATTTTGACATTTTTATTTCTATCCTCTTGTGATCTAACCCTTAAGCAATTTATCTTGGTAGGCTTCATTTCAGCAATGATCATTGGTTGATTATCTATTTATTTACTTTTCAAAGATTTTTATCAAAGATATCATACTCCAGCATGTGTTCCAGACAGGCTTCAAAGGTAGCTCAAAACTTTGTATTTGTTTTATTCCTAGGCTGCCTAAGGTGCATTAAAATAGAGGTTTGCAGGGGAAAAAAGAGTCCTGTTAGATTATTAACTGTGGTAACTATTTTATATCACTTTGTACGCATTGAATACTGTTTCAATATTTTGCGATTAACTATCAGAACTATACTTGTCACAAACTAGTGACAAGTATAGTTCTGATAGTTTTGCCATTTAAAAAAGATTCGTGAAACTGAAGCTTTTTGCATTAAATTGAAAAATAGTACAAACAGGTTATTTTGGCTACAATTAACTTGCAGTTTGTTTACATGTTAAGACCTTTTTACAAAATAAAATTTAGAAATGAAAAAAAAGTTTTTATTGTTTCTAAGTTAGGAAAGCCTTAAATATAAAATCCCTTAAAAATTTTAAAAACATCTGAAACGCACATTTAGAAATTTTAAATTTGACTCTTTCTATTCATGGATAGAATAAAAAATTCCAAATTTGCCCGTTTTAACAAATTTTAGAATTTTTCGTCTATATTTGTTGCCTGAAATGATTTCATTATTATTATTATTTTACTATTGTTGTACGGCACAAAATTTTATACACAAATTTGCAAGCCCTGAAAAATGTCTTATTTATTATTTAAATCATAACGAGAGCAGAAAATTTGCATTTAAAATTGAACACATAAAAAAAAAGAAATTGTAAATAAAAGTTCCTCATTCTGAAACATTACAGGAACTAAAAATTTAATCAGCAAAATTCAGTAGCATAAAACGATTTTCTTTTTTAGCACTTCACCGTTGTTAAAACAGAATAAGTATTTCTGGAACCCCATAGGGATTGTTTCATGAATGTTAAAAATTTTTCTTATTAGAAATTTAAGCCTTAACACGCGTAGAGAATTAATAATATTTTATCGGTAGTAACTCAGGATATATATCTTTGATTAAAATTCCCCAGTTTCCCCATTCCCAGGATTTGCCACAAACTAGGTTGTTGAATTTTCGCCTCTAAATATTGATTCTGTTACCAATCAGCTTGATTAAGCTCATAATAAACATCTGGCAGCGGCGGCCATTTCTGAAATTGAATTTTAATGCCGCAAAATAAACAGGGACTTTGATTTGTCGAAAATCTCTGCATGCAAACGAACCATCTTTCTAAAAGCAATGCATGAAATAAAAAGGATGTACAGATGCACTCTCTCGTTATTGGTAGCGAAATAACTGGGTTTTTCGATAAGAGAAACGAACATAACAGTGGCTCGATGTTCATTTACGATGATGAAATGACTAATGTAGGCCTATTTTAATTTTTATGGGAATTTTTTTTATCGATAAGCAGTTAAATGGAATTTCTTCGAAATAAATTCCAAGGGAATATAAAAAAAATGTTCGTTAAATTGAAAAAGTTTCGAAAATCATTGCTTTATTAATATCTTAAGAAAGGCTCAATAACAATTTTGTTAGTTTTAATAAAATACTCACAGTTATTTTTATTAAAATATTCCTAGTGTTTTAGTTACACAATCCCTTAATTTTTTCTTTAAAAAAATTAAGTGATTGTTAAATTAATTAATTTATTATGAAAATAATTAAGAAATTTTCCAGTTACTTAATTTTTTTCTTTATTCACAGTTTAAAAAAAAATTTTTTTATATTAATTGACAGTTTCTTTATTATTCACTAGCGGCCCATCCCGACTTTGTCCGGGTTGAACAAAATATTATACCAATAAATTTCCAGTTGATAGCCAATAAATTGTAAATTTATTTTTACCTTAATAATAACCTAAATAATACATTAAATTAATTTTATATTAGTTAATAATTAAAATAAATTTTTTAAAAGATAAAGGCCTGCCGGAGAACGGCTAGGTTCGAACCGCTAGAATCAGAACAGAAGCCCACCGCGATAGCACCACGATAAGGATAGTTGAAATCTTCGGAACAAAAAGCGGTAGAAGACAGTAGCGGAAACAATGGAGATTCTTATTATTAAATCCCTACCTTTATTTCTACTGATCAGATATACATAATATATAGCCTATGTCCATCTGGAATAATGTACCTTTCAAACAGTGAAAGAATTTTTCAAATAGGTACAGTGGTTCTGAAGATTACCCTCCACGTACAAAATCGCTCTCTCTTTATATATAAGTATAGATAGCACCACGCTAAGCATCGTTGAAGACTTCGGCACAAAAAGCGGTAGAGGACAGTAGCGGTAATGATGGAGATTGTTAGGATTAAGCCCCTAACTTTATTTCTACTGATTAGATATACATAATATATAGCCTATGTCCATCTGGAATAATGTACCTTTCAAACAGTGAAAGAATTTTTCAAATAGGTACAGTGGTTCTGAAGATTACCCTCCACGTACAAAATCGCTCTCTCTTTATATATAAGTATAGATTTAACTATTTTAATGTCACCCAATAAAGGAAATTATAATGTACATACAAATGGTATTTTTCTGAATAAAGAACTCAACACAAAATTTCCTTTGGAAAAAAAATTATTCACTGGGATAATACCTGATTTTTCCTAGAATGGCGATCCAAAACACTCCACTTTCATTTTTCGATAAGCTTTTACAACGTCATTATTCAAAGTGTACCAGGAGTGTATGACTTTACTGAGCCGAAAAAAAAAACTTTTTGGGGGATATTTTTTCTCCAGAAATCTTTCCAGATTCTTCCTTGAATTACGCATGACACACTCCTGTTTATTTTTGTTCAAAGGCATTGAATAAAAAATATGCATAATATACGTAAAGTATATTCCTTAACTGAACATACGGTTGAAATTTTTCACTGTAAAGGAGAAACGATTTACCTGAACACTGCTTGGATTTTTTCTCGAAATGCACACCACACTTTCCACTTTCAATTTTTTAAAACACCTTAACAGCGCCATTCTCTATACTGTACCAGTGGAGTATTGCTTGACTCAGTCACAACAGTTTCATGGTGAACAAGAATTTTTGCTACAAATCTGGTAACTTTAACTATCCGTTCCAGTTCCAATTTTGTACAAACGCACTAAAAAATATTATTCATGTTATACGAGTAGTCCATTTGTTAACTGAGCAAATGGATCGATTTTGAAAAAGAAAAATTATTTACTGGACTGCAACTTAGAAATTATATTGCATTAAGTACTGCACACTTCTGTTTCAACTTTTCAGACAGTTTAAAATCATCCTTTTTAAATTAAAACACTTTAAAATTGCGTTATGCAGATCGACTTTCATTTCATCTTTTAAAGTGACATTTTGAATTTTGCATTTGCAGGTACACTGTAAAAGTGAAATGTTGCTTCAGGGTGTAATGTTTCTAGGTACCGAATTGAACCTGTTTTGGGTATCACATATTTGTATGTTAAACATGCTTTAGTACTCTTCAAGTTATACTTCGATTATTGTAATCATTTCTTGTAATATATATATATATATATATATATATATATATATATATATATATATATATATATATAATAAATACGACGATCCATATATACAACTGATGTAAAAAAAATATATATATTTATAAAAAAGTCGTAACGGATATTTTTATAGACAAAATAATGAAGAAGAAAATATTCAAATTAAATCTAATAGGATATACTAAAGAATATAGTACAGTCAATATATTACAGTTTGAGGAACATAATATCTTTTACTGCATTTTAATATTTTTTTGGATAATGTCCAATCGTCTGCCGCATTAGCAAGAAAAAATATTTTTTTGTCTATTCCGTTGTTATCCATGTGACGATAAATTTATTTTAAGTACCACAAAAAGAAACTACGTGATCAGCATTTAATAAATTAAATTCTGAAAATTAATCTTTAAAAATTCATCAAAAATCAGAAAATGGAGGTAAAGTTTCGAAAAATATATCATTTTAAAGGTTTTTTTCTTATGTTTCATCTGATATAAATTTTATAACCCTCAAATTATTATTTTAAATGCAAACTTAAAAAAGGTTACTAAAACAGCTTAAAAACTTAGTTTTAAAAAAATCTAAGAAGAATTTTTCAAAAATCTTTCTTAGTGCACCCCTACACTATAAGAAGAAACACCATGCAAAATTTCAGCCCTTTAGATCCAGCGGTTTGGTCTGTGCGTTGTATGTCAGTCAGTCAGTCAGTTACGGAGCTGTTTTATATATATATATATATATATATATATATATATATATATATATATATATATATATATATATATATATATATATATGTGTGTGATAATATTATTAACAACCTATAATCGCCCATTCTGACCTTTACCTCCGTCCTGGTAACCGCTTTTTCTACTCCTTGACGAAACGCCTCGCCTTTCCACACACTAACTTGCTCCGCCAATTCTGGCAACCTCTCTGAGCTAATTGTATTTTGGAGCTTCTACGAGGAGACACTGGACTGACTCGAAGCGAATAACATGTGTTGCTTTACTCGTTAATAAATTCGTTCCTTCCTGAAGCTGACTTTATTATCTTCCGGCCACGATGTAAGCTTCTATTTCATGAGATATCCATTCCGGACATTTCATATATATATATATATATATATATATATATATATATATATATATATATATATATATATATATATATATATATATATATATATATATGCGTGTGTGTGTGTGTGTGTGTATTAAATATGCCCTCCATTCTAGCATTTAAACTCCCTTTCCTAAAAGAAATCCCCAGTGATATTAATGTATAGCTTTAAAACCCTTAGCCACAGAACTTCCCATGAATCGCATGCCTTTGCATTTCTACACGTGGGTATGTTCGGATTCAGGAGTGGATTAGCATCGCGAGCCCCAAAATCTGCTGACCCTACAAATAATAGCCACATGTCTACCTTGCCCTCTCATGTTTAATGTTGAAAGGTGATATTACTTCCGAGTCGTTCTTCCGAAATGAACGCATGTACTTTTGTCGCTCTAATAAACGATTCGGCCCGACTGCTTCCAAATTTAATTTTATTCCTTTCAAGCTGAGTCTAGCTCCAACCATGAAAATATGAGCTAGTTTTCACTTTCAGGTTATAATTTAGGGACGTGATGCAATGGGTATATTGTGTATATATATATATATATATATATATATATATATATATATATATATATATATATATATATATATATATATATATATATATATATATATATAAACATCATTTCATTTTTACAGTGTAGGTTTCACCTTTCACTGTCATCATCAAATATTTTGTCTCGCTATTCGTATTTTACAAGACAGTTCCTTACTATATCACAAGGTAATGAGGAAAAAGGATATATATTTGAAAATTATTTTTTCATGACTAAATTAGTTAACAAATTTCATTCTCTAATGCGGCCAGGCACTTTGCCTGTCGACAGTCGCCTATTCTGCACCGCGAAATTGCTATTTGTTTGCAGTGGGAGCATCATAAAGGTGAACCAGCATCACCCCCTGGTGCCATCTCAATTTAGACCGAGCCCCCCCTAAGGGCAAACTAATACTTACTTAACTAAGTTTTTAAATGAAAACTCTTGCTGGTGATGTTTATATTCTCATATAAGTTTTTCTCTCATTAAAAATTGTAATTTATATTTTTTTCGTTTTAATAAGTTAGTTTTTAATGTTAAAATAAATTTTTATATGTTATACTGTCATCATTTAATTTCAAAATTTAAATAGCAGAATTATAAATCAGAGTTGCGATTTTCAGCATTATGTACTTTTTTTTTCCTTTATTTCTGCACTTTATATGTTTTTGCGATACGTGTAAATTTATCTTTGCTAGATTCCTAAAAGAAATTATACAGTAAATTTATTTAAATTTCTTCGGCATATTTACAGTCATAGAAAATCATTCGGGAAAGCGATGTGCAGTTAAAAATACATCTTCAAGATTTAATTTTTCTTTATTTCCACTATATATATATATATATATATATATATATATATATATATATATATATATATATATATATATATATATATATATATATGTGTGTGTGTGTGTGTGTGTGATAGGTTAATTTCTCTTTATACATAAAAGAAATTATGCAGTAACTCTATTTAAATACCATGAGTATATACAGAGTCATAGAAAAAAGTCCCGGGAACGCGATGTACAGTTAATAATATATCTTTAAGTTGTTATATCTTCTTTATTTCCCTTATTTACATATTTTTATGAAGGGTTAGTTTCTACTTGCTCCATTCATAAAAGAAGTTATGCCTTAACTCTATTTAAATTTCTCGGGCAATATTTACAGTCAGAGAAAAATGCGACGTACAGCTAATAATATACCTTCAAATTGTTACGGGTCCATTTTGAACGTTTCCTCTCCTCTAATTAGGAAACCCTGTAATTCCATAGGGGATTTTGATTTGGTTCGTCAAACTTCTATACCTGTCATACAGTGCACTCTGTGTCATTACCCGGTGTTTACAAACGGACCACAAGATACTGATACGACAGCTCCTGCATTCAGTTTTATCCGAATTGTAAACTGTAATTTGAAGGCTCGTGTCTCCACATGTCTGAAGGTGATTACTCCCACGATCGTGTAAGTGTGAGTTTGATTGTAAATGGTTATTAGCAGCCGATTGTGAGGCTGTTAATTAGCGTAATATTAGTACTTGGAATCGTAATATTTTTTTCTTGGGGGGAAGGGGTCAGAAGTGATTTTTGAGTTCGAATTTATGAATGATAGAGATATATAAGGAAAATTTTAATTATATGTTATAAACTGTACACATACACATATACATACATATATATTCATATGTATACAATTGTATATATATATATATATATATATATATATATATATATATATATATATATATATATATATATATATATATATATATAAAACTTATTGTTGCTCAGCATTTAAATGAAGTAATTTTAGGTTATTCATGAGGCATAAAGTAGCACATGAAATTGGAATTTTTTTAGCTGGTCAGACGTGATTTTATAAATGACAGAGTTTATACATAAATGACAGAGATTATTTATAATGATAGAGATATTAATAATTTCAAATGATAAATTTATAAAGGATAGAGATATATAAGGCATATATAACTATCCTTCAGTTCAAAAGTGCAATTCTTTAAAACAGTCCCACCCAATTACTGGTGTAATTTTTGTTTTTCAAAGTGGTATGTGCCGATAGTGAGAAAATTTAAATGATTAATCCAATTTGCCCATTAGTTTGGAAGTCATTTTAATATTGTTTCATGAAAGGAATGAAAAAGCTGTTATGTTTACTTTTCCCCGTTTAATCAATTGTATGCGTCCACACAAAATATTTATTTGTTTTATATATCTATTGAATTTTCAGTCAATACTAAACTATTCATAAAACGCAAAAATGATATTATTATTCTCTAGACGTAATTGTTAATATTATTTTCTAAAACTGACAGGTACAATTTTTTTTTTCCTTTTTCTGATCTTTAATTAGCAAACACATGTTTTAATGTAGGATTACGTTCCCCCATAACGGTCCTCCGGAAAGCAAAATTTCAGATGTCCCGCGTCGCGAGTTATAATTTTGGGAGCGTGCCAAACCCAGTCTGTATCACTTGGGCAAGCAAAACAGTTAAACAAAAAGTACCAAAATGCATCAAAATTTTGACACACACACACACACACACATACATATATATATATATATATATATATATATATATATATATATATATATATATATATATATATATAGCTACATATATACATAACACATACATATGTATATACAAACAAAAGTGTTAAGCAACGATAAGCAATCCTACGTTAATAACCAGTCGTAGTTTCTACCTACATTAATAACCCGTTAGAAGACTGCCTAAATTTTTCTTAAAATCCATTCTTTGTCCATCCGGAAGGTTTCTAGGATGGGTACGCACCCCTTGAGGTGCTAGGTCTAAAGTGAGGTTGGCACAAGGGAGTGATATTGGCTCGCCTATACGATGTTTACACCGCAAGTAACCACAGGTTCGCGATGGGTGCGAAGGTCGAAAGACTAATAAAGTTCTTGCCGTATTGGACGAAAAATAATTCTGTTTTTTGTATATGATGGTAAAGTTTCAATAATACTGAAGTACTTCAATAATACTGAAATTGTCTATGGAAAAACACGCGAATTTATTTAAAATATATATTTTCATACGCAGCAATTCGAATTTGAAAATATGCAGTTGCTAGTCTTTTATTAGAAAAGACCTGAAAGGAAAATTCAACATTGCTTCATTTAACATTTGCTTGATCCTGACTTCTTTCCCATAGAGGTTATTCTAAAGCACAGATCTGAAGACCTTTCGATTTTCTGGCATCGAACTATCCATATATATATATATATATATATATATATATATATATATATATATATATATATAGAGAGAGAGAGAGAGAGAGAGATACATAGATAGATAGATACATAATAGGCCAGGCCCACTCACTAACAACAGAGTAATATGTGATTGAATAAATGTTTTTAGCTATCGTAATTTTTCCCTAAAGATATATATATGTATATATATATATATATATATATATATATATATATATATATATATATATATATATATATATATATATATATATATATATATAATGCCGCCAACAGTATGGTGAATGACTTGTCATGTCTACCAGTTTACTTGGACATTCGGCATTGATACTTCCCCTGTGTTTGTTGGATGACGTGCTATAAGAAACGCCTACTTTTATTCGAATAATGAAGTGTTTATACACTTCAGATGACATGGTTATGTCTGTCAGCGTTTCTATACGCGCACTTGTATTTTGCCCTGTTACTTAACTTCACCTCGCGTTTACGGTCTTTTATTATAGTAAAATTTCCTGCGCTATAACATTGTTTTACTATTTACTTAACGCATTTGTTTATTTATATACTTGTGCATGCGTACATACGTAAATGAATACACACATATAGACATTGCCATGTATAACACTTATCAACTTTGTATTGAAGTGGCACGCTTCATTCTTCCGCTAGAATTTAAAGCAATGAAAGGAGCAAATAAACTTCTCTTAAAATATGTTTCAATATTGCGTTATCAAACGCAGTTAAAATAACTCAAATACACTATGAATGGCCTCTTCAAGCGATGGCCGCATCTGTGCTTTATTGGACACCGTTGTTGTACCACCTCCACTCCGATAACTCCATGAGTCAGACACCGGGATAACAACACTTCAGTCGGCCGTCAACGTCCTTCAGTTATAATAAGGAAGTTCTGCAAAGCCGACGTCAACAAATGGCTTAGGCCCCCCTTTGCATGTGTTAGATCCGAATCCACCGCAGGAAGTGGGTGCTGAAGGAGGAGGGATTTTCGACAGGGATTATTAGGCACTTGTGAGTTTTCTGCCCCACACACCACACACTAGGGAATGTCGAGAGAGTCGGCCTGCTTTGGGGTCCTCCGTGTGTGATGAGATGGAGGGGATTGCGCTTTCATTGTGGCATTAATCATTGAGAAACTGTGATGAGTTTGGATATCGTTAGATGTTAATTATGGATTGATGAATCTCGGAGCATTTTTGGTGAAGTATGGGGGTAATTGTTGCGAAAGCTGCTTGTTCCCTGTAAAGGGTGAACTCCCTGTGCGATTGCGTGCTGGAGTATGGTCATTATTTATTGATGGACTAAATATAAATGTGACCGTAACACAAACGCACAGAAAAACAACCGCCCTTATACACAAACTTTAACATGGACTGAGAGGTCTTCATTATCGGTAGTTAAAAATAATGATTGCAAGACCCCTTCTTCTTACAGGGTGTTTTTTAGTTTATATATTAACCTTTAGCTTACGGGTCCCATTTATACCGATTCCATCTTTAGAACGGAAAATTTTATATCCCCTTTGTAAAAACGGCCATTAAGAGGGTTTATATATATATATATATATATATATATATATATATATATATATATATATATATATATATATATATATATATATATATATATATATATATATATATTTATTTATTTATGAGGCGGTGAAAGGCAAAGTGGTGTAAGTCAGTAAGTAAAGTGGTGTAAGTACAAAGCGTTTTTCTCCTAAAACTACAAAAAATTCACATTAAACTGGACATATTATATTTCATAATAATTATTATAATATTGCAAATAATAATTATTTGCAATTCCACTATAAATTGAACATGGGGATTACATTTTTGCCCTCAGCTAAAGAAAGTTGTGAATGTGACCTACACCACTTTGCCTTTCACTGCCTCATATGTGTGTGTGTGTGTGTGTGTGTGTGTGTGTGTGTGTGTGTATATATATATATATATATATATATATATTCTTCGGCCCGTTTTCTTGGGATACATGCTATCCCACCCAGTAAGGAAAATGTTAAATGAAAAATATATTATTGACTTATGCACCGTTAAAATGCAAATTTAAGCTTGTAAACTAACAGTAATTTGATAGATACTTAAAGTGGAAGATAGTTTGATAATATCATAAAGGGCACACTGGCAGTTTTTGCTTATAAAAGTAATTTTTGAAAAACTTGCCCGTTTTCCCATATAACCAGCATAATATTTTAGTTTACAACGATGGTCTACCTACACCAAGATTTGAACTCTTTATAACCTTGATGCCATTATACTATCAACTGAGCTATTCCAGTGGTAGGAAGTGGGGTTATTTTAAGAAACTTTCCTCATAAACTTATACAATAGGTAACTTATGAGTTATAGTGTTACTGAAATCGGGAAGCTGAGAAGAAGGCTGCTCTGGCTTATATAAGAGACTTTTGAGAAATCGATTCACCCTCCGCTGAAGCACGGTATTAAACTTACGAAATATTAAACTTACTAGAAATGGTAAAATAATTTTTAAGTATATAAAATTTTCCTTGTTAATGAAAGTTGAGAAAATACGTCCATCTCCCGTTTAGTTTAGGATCTACGAACCGTAAATGTATCCCATTTATTAGCGATGGAAGTAGACATAAAATAGAATAAAGCGAAAAAAATATCTTATTCATGTAATTTCAGAGATTTCAATCTTTTCCCCAGTGAAATACTAAATAAAGATCATAAATAATAAACGTAGAATATGCGTAAGATAAAACAATAAATAAAGATAAAATTGGCAAAAAATTTTTATATATAGTAAAATTTGAGAGATTTTTCCACATCTAACTAATATAGGATTCAGCGTATTAAACAAGTCATATGATGCATATTTACTGCAAAAATGTTATCAGGAATATCAAAAAAGGGAACTAAATAGGCCTTCTTTATCTATGTAGGTTCTAAGGCATATCACCTTAAAATATGGAATTTAGTAAATAAATCAGAAGTCTTAGTAGGAAGTTACTGTAGAAAATTGCCAAGAAGCAACAGAAGGTAACGGCCACTTTGGAATCCTGAGTAAAGAAAATATAAACGATTGTTGGCTGGTCTGGATCACTTCTTCTTATTTAGAAAATAAAAAATAATAATCTGCTGCAACATCTCTCATTCACAGTTTTCCTCATACTTGAAACAGCTTGGCTGTCTCAGAATAAAGCTCTTAATTATGTAGGTTACTTCGAAATTATCTGGAGGAAACTTATAATATATATATATATATATATATATATATATATATATATATATATATATATATATATATATATATATATATATATATATATAAGTGTGTGTGTATGTATGCATTAAATGTAGCATGCCCAATAAGTAATCTATCTTTAGCTCCAGACAAGAATAACAAATATTACATGTATCTAATTCACATGTGTAAAGAACTGTTAGTGTGAACTTCCATAGTTGTAAATATCTTAAAAACTTTCATTCTAAAGCGGAATCTTGCACGATTCATTTCCTCCGGTTCTTTCTTCACGTGCAATTATTTGAACAATTCTTTCATGTATACCTAGAATACTTTCACTACTTGAAATTCCATACACATCCTTTGCGTATAAATGTATGCCCTTAAACGTATTCTTTACTAAAAAATATGTGTATATAGATTTACATGTAAATGCTTTATACACAGATTAATATGAAAAAAGTATACATAGATTTATATGAAATTCATATAAATTAGGGAAGTCTAAAAACAAATATATATATATATATATATATATATATATATATATATATATATATATATATATATATATATATATATATATATATATATATATATATATATATATATATATATATATATATATATATATATATATATATATATATATATATATATATATCTGTGTTGCTTTGCCATCAGGAACTCGGACAGCATTAACATTTTGTTTTGGGAAGTAGATTGCACACTTTGACAATAAAGAAATAATAAAACAATAAGAAAGTATGTTTGAAGAAATTTTAAAGAAGACCGGGTTAAAAATATAATAAAAGAATAAAAAAATGTACGTTTATAGAAATTTTAAAAAAGACCTTAGAAAAATATAAAACAATAAAAAAAGTATGTTTATAGAAATTTTAAATAAGACCGAGTAAAAATATTTCTAAACCAATCGTCATTTTTAGCTTTCTTTAAACTCTTGTGGTAGATAAATATTTTCAATGTTGAAAAACTGAGAAATTGTGCTTGACTAGTGTGCTTTACAAACCACCCCTTAGCCTCCCCTTAACACGTGATTTTATACATCTATACATCTATCTATTCACGCATACTCTCATATATCTGTATTTATACGAACGAAGTACGCAACCTTTTTATATTTAATTTTTATCAGCTATTTGTTACCAAAATAACACGTTCCAAATAATTCCTGAAACTAGAACTATCCATGAACAATAACTTCCAACGGGAAACACTGACTGCATGTACCCCAGCAAAGAAACCGGCCACGATCCTGAAGATTAATTGCGTGAAGCCACTATAAACAAAACGGATTTGAAAAGATGAAAAATTTACGGTAAGTTGTTACTAGCGAATGATTTCTTCTCAAAAGATGACAATGGCCGGAAAGTTATCTTTATCACGTAGCGATGAAATGTTCATCCGGGGAGGGGGTATGAAGAAATATTTAGAAGGCGGTGAAATGTTTATTTTTCACAGGTTTTCTTTCATTTTGATGCAAGTTATTCTTCGTTTATCTGTCAGTTATTGCATAGCTTTTGTAGCTAAATTATTGAGATTTTCAGTAAATTCTTTCAGTTATAGTTATTATTAAAATTTTACCATTGCTTTGGTTTCAGAAATTACTTCATTAAAATAAAGTAATACAGTAATGCAGACAATAGGAAATCCCGAGTAAATATATATATATATATATATATATATATATATATATATATATATATATATATATATATATATATATATATATATAGCAGCCACATTGCAGCTACATTTGTTCATAATCAGCTTTGAGTGAACTAAAATAAAAATTTCTGCACATAATATGTTCATAAAAAGGTTAAAGGGAAATCTTAAAAGAAAAAACACTCTAAAGAAGTGCATTTTAAGAAAATAGAATTCATTTACAAATGTACGGAAGATTGGCTATGACGCCATTTGTTCGCAGTGAAGGGCGAGACTGCTAGCCATTCATTTAAGGAGGGCACCGTATAGGTGGCCAGCATTACCCCCTACAGGCCGGTCCCGTAATTTAGAACTGAGTCAAGTGACGAGACCGGAACACTTGACCCCGAACCTCTACAGGTAAATTTGATAACTTGAAGGACATTGCAGCCACGACAGATTTTACGTTCACAGGCCACCATTAGCGAACACGGCGGTGGATTTTCTCAATGACCGGCATCGAACCGGCAACCCTCAGATCACTGGGTCGAAGCTTTTGCCAACCGGGTCACCGTGCCCCTAAAAAAAAGGGGTCCTGTTCCAGAATAAAGAAAATAGTATAGACAACTATAATATCCCCAGCGCCTTCCACCACTCGTAGGCTACGACAAACTGAAGCTAATTTTTTATTGAACCCAAATGAAGATTTTATTTTAAGATAACTAAATATTTCAATTTATTCCTTATTCAATAATCAGAACACGTTATATTCAATGATAAA
Organism: Dolomedes plantarius; assembly: GCA_907164885.2. Classification (NCBI taxonomy): domain Eukaryota; kingdom Metazoa; phylum Arthropoda; class Arachnida; order Araneae; family Dolomedidae; genus Dolomedes; species Dolomedes plantarius. Next base: position 84,195,105 of record OU015496.1, on the reverse strand, counting down.
TACCATAACAAAGACGGTTTTTGGAACACCTCTTTTATTTGGTTGTACCACCACCTTCGAAAACACTCAATTTTTTTTTGTTTCCCCATCCTCGGCCTAAGTGTTATAGTCCGAGATAGCACTGTTTTTCTTTAATTAAATAATTTCGCCGAAAATGAAAGCTTCCTTTTATAGCCGACATATGGCAGCAATGAAGTTCGGAATGACCAAATACCATCACATGATCACAAACCATCGATTTTCCCTCCTATTCGTACCTAAGATGGGAAGAATAAAAATTTATACACACAAGTGGAGGGGAAACTACAGGGATTATCTGGTGTTTTTTAAAGATCCGGTGTTCCCCTGCCCCCTAAACCCTGGATAATCGGGGATCTGCGATATGTATAGGGAGAAAATAACTGTGTGGGTAAGGATGGAATTTTCCTTCTGAATGAGTGATTCCTGTTGACAGCTATGCTTTATTTGTTTCGGAAAATGTTACACTTCATACGCCAGTTGGCGGCAATTTTTATAGAAATATGTCAGGGATTATCTTTTGTTATTCTTTTCATTATTATATATCGAGATAACTGCTGCCTAGGGTTGTCTAGTTTCTTTATATTACAAAAACTGGGATTAATAATAATGCTAGTTTTATAATATTATAGTTATAAGCAGTGCTCGATTTCTAAAAATAGAGGTTCCGGAACTGTAACCTTCCGGGGTGTGTGTGGGGTATTCAAAATTATATATATTTACAGAGAGAGAGAGAGAGAGAGAGAGAGAGAGAGATGGATAGATAGATAATAGACCAGGCCCACTCACTAACAACAGAGTAATATGTGATTGAATAAATGTTTTTAACTATCGTAATTTTGTTTTCCTCAAAAGAGGTACTGGAACGCCATTTCGGCGCGTTCCGCTTCAAATCGAGCCGTGGTTATAATTAATAATTTTGTAAACATTATACAGGTTACAAAATTAAAATTCATTACTGTGCCAAATAGTTGTAAACAATAGTTTTGTAACTTGTATAATGTTTTATCCGCGCTCGATTGAAAGTACAAAAAAAATTATATAAACAGCAGTAATTTAATTAACCAACTTTCTCTTGCTACTTGTTATATAATATTGATAATCAAATTTCGCATTATTTGATTGAGAATTTAAACCCATTCGCGTTACTCGCAATTTAAGAATCTTAATTTTGAATTCCTTACTTTGCGTGCGTATAGTAACTTCTCCATAAAATATGCTTTTGGTTATGGCATTTATGGTCGATTTTCTATAATTCAATATATTCGACTATTTTGCAAACTTTTTCTTCTAGACAAGTCTGATTACCAAGTTACACGGATTTTTCCAAACACTACAAAATTTGCTTCTATATAAAGAAATTTCAGGTAGTCTCTTCTAACGAAACTATCGTGGGTTATAAACGTAGGATTACTTATCGTTGCTTACATCTTTTGTATGTATATATATACATATATGTATGTCAAAATTTTGACGCATCTTGGTACTTTTCTGTTTAACTCGTCCAAACGATAGACTGGGTTTGGCGAGCTGCCAAAATTATAACTCGCGAGGACGGACGGTCGGTTTTAGCGTCTGAAATTTTCCTTTCCGAAGGACCGTTATAGAGGAACGTAATCCTACTTTAAAATATATTTTACATTGGTTTTCTTCTATTATAAATTTCGATGAGAGGCTAATTGTTAATATATTTGTACTGATTTACGGACATTTTCAGTTAATAACTGCAGATATACCAAGATTTTATCAAGATTTATTATAAGATCACGCATGCTTGCGACTTAATACAAAGGGTGTCCTATAAAATCTGAGAGTTTTTTTTCTCAAGTTGGCAACAAAGCGAAAGCAAAAAATGAAACTAGATGACTCTCCGAATTAAACAAGAATCTGTGGCAAAAGTGTTTAAACGTAGTAAACAGTTCTGTTTTCGTCGTTGAGAAGTTGTTTAAAGGACGTTTGCGTTTCGCAATCAGTAGTGGAGGTGAGTGACTCAGAGTTAAGAAATGAAATGTATTGTGCATTTACTGCTTGGGTTCAACAGTTTCCTACAAAATGCAGTATTAAAACCATGCCACAACCTCCTTACAGATCTGACCTCGTTCCATGCAATTTCTGGTTGCTTCCGACAGATGACGACGTTTTTTAAGCTGTATATGGTTCACTGAAGCAGATTCCCCAAAAATGCCTTCTTCACATGTTTTGAAATGTGGACTGAAAGATGGGACCGTTGCATATCTTCTAAGGGGAGATATTTTGTAAGAGAATAATGTATTTTTTTGCTGTACTTGAATTTTTTTAAATTTTTATTTTTATTTATTTTTTTTTGTGTGTGTGATTTTACCCATAGTTCTTATGCAACGTCCTTCGTAGATGTTTTGTAACATCTATTATTTGTAAACGGAGTATCAATAGAAGGGTTTGAAATGTATATAACACCTAATGTAAATTTGAAGCTTCAGATGTTTACCAAATCTTTCAACTTAACGGAGATGAGTTTTGTGTTTTGGTATCTCTGAATTTACTAACTGATTCACGAACATCTATCATGGTTCCCAAACTCTCCAAAGTACTCTCAATGCAGTAGCTTTGTAGCTGATTTATCACCAGTTTGCAGAAGGGTGGGACATAAACTTCTTTTTTCATGCTATTTAACATAGTCCGTTTTTTTCGCTTTAGTCTATTTTAATGCTTTAATGGATGCATTTGAGTAGATCAAAGTTAATGTTTAGAGGCTGTGTTTCTGTATTATTCGATTAAAGACGATTGTAGGGCATTTAATTTTAAATTTTTGCCTCCAACAAGCATAAAACTTCATGAAGTACATTAATATCCCCAGAATAGAGCTTCGGCAAAGTATCTGAAACGGAAGAGAAGGCATTTATGGACATCATATCAAAAAATATTACTTTATTTGGAGATAAGGTAGCAAAATGCCTTATGTTTATTAGGCAACTATTAACTACAGTACCGTTATTAATAGAAATAAAAATAAATTATACTTAACTTATTCGGATTTCTTTTGCTTTAATCTATTTTCATCCGTTAATAAATGCATTTTAGTAGATCAAAGTTAATATTTAGAAGCTGTGTTTCTGTATTATTCGATTAGAGACGATAGTACGGCTTTTAATTTTCAATTTTCACTTCAAAAAGCATAAAAACTTCATGAAATACATGAATTTCCATAGAACAGAGCATCCACAAAATATTTGTAAAGTAGAAGAACGCATCTGTAGGCATCAATTCAAAATGATGACGTTATTTGGCGGTATAGTAGCAAAATGCCTTATGTTTATTGGACAACTATTAAGTACAGTTATTAATTGCAATAAAAAACCCCAAAATATAATTTTTTTTCAAATCTTTTGCAATAATTGTAATTTTTTTCAGTTATTTAATTTTATTTGAGTCTACAGCATTAAAGAAAGTATACATATTATTCTTTTAGCCAAAAAATAATAACCTTCATTAGTTATGTTCGGAATTTTAATAGAAACGGAGTTTCAGTTTCTATCAAAATTCTACTATGATTATCTAGACAAATCATTTTGTGTTGTAAGTAATGAAAAGCGTTTATATCACATTTAAAGTCTTAAATGTACTGTTAAGAGAAAAAAATAAAGTCCATTGAATGTTTGTCATCATTAACGAATCATTCTGAATTACTCTTCAGAGTGGGACATTTAAATAATTTCACGAATCTTAGAATACCACTCGTTGACTCTGTGTAGTAATAATAAATTAACATATGAATAAAAAACTTAATGAATTACGGAAGAAATAATTTCTTTGATGACCCCGGTCATGATAAATCCCTCAGGTTATTATCAAAACGAATTTGCTTAATTATTCCTTCTCATGTAGGATAGGTAAAAGAATAAACTCATAATTAAGATGGAAAAGCTCTCTCCATAATCGCCATCTTGAATCTAAAAAGCAATACGCTGCGAAAAGTTTAATTTATAGCTCGACCTTTTCTTCAGAAAGGGAATTTTTTTAAAAAATTTTTCTTCCCACTTTTCTTTTCTGGGAGATATCTGAAAATTCACTAATCGTATTTAAAAATAATAATTAGCGTTTGAAGTTTCTGGGATTCAATTATAATTGCGGCAGCAAAATTGAATTAATTCTTTCTCGCGAACAATACGCAGCCCGTATTTAATTTGGGAATGCTGATTTAATTGATGTTATATCCTGGAGCAATAAAAGAGTTACAAAATGGGAAATTACAGCAATTAAATTTCATTGCAAAGCAGGGGTGGATTGTTCACGATGCCCATACAACAGGATGCGCACTTCCAAATCAATTAAAGCAATTAAATTTTCGAGAAGCACACGCCGGCTTGGGAAAAGTTGGTCATCTTTTGTGAAGATGGACGCAAAAAGATTTCGCTCCCTCTCTCTCTCTCTCTTTGCATCTCCAGAAGCCCGGGAACGATTTCAGAAAATTGGAAAATTGCGAGCAATTTCTTCCTCTTAAGGCAGTGCTTGGACGCCTAAGCAGCTCGTATTCGGGAGAGATAATGTTAGTTACTGCTTTCAAAAATTGCGCTCAATCTAATTCATTAGAGAATCAAACGTTTTCGCTTTTAAAGGGAGGCAATAAAAGACGAACAAAGTTTTCTTAACTGTGCTGCTTGACTCTAATTTGCCGTGAGTGGCATTACAAAAATTATGGAAGAAACTACAAGAGTTTGATATTAAATTCAAATTACATTTTCAAGTTATAATATGTTGGGGAAGCAGTTAAATTGCCTCCTTGAATTACTTTACTTCAAAACTGTGTCTTAAATAAATAATTTTGGTAAATGGCTACCATTTAGCCATTAAGTTTCTTATATTTGTTTGCAAAATGTAACAAGCTGAATTTTAAACAGTTTTAAACTATCTAATTGAAGTTATTATGCCTGCATTTTTTTATGGGTCTATACAAAGGATATGATTTTAAGATAAAATCTTATTTCAATTCAATTTTATTACGCTGCACTGATTGTAACTTTTGAAAACTTTCCACATATTTTTAAGGACACTTAATCTTGTTTAAAATTTCATAAGTGTGTTTAAACCAAATAATGCAATCATTTATTTTTTTCAAGGTTCAAAGAATTCAAATATAACATGCGCATGTGAGTTTGTTGCTTGCACATTTAAATGTCTCTCATATGCAAATATATATATATATATATATATATATATATATATATATATTTAACAGTTCCGTAACTGAATCACTGACTGACATACAACGCACAGACCAAACCGCTGGACCTGAAGGGGTGAAATTTTGCATGGCGATTCTACTTATAGTATAGGGGTGCACTAAGAGAGATTTTTTAAAAAAAATTCTTCTTAGATTTTTTAAAATTAAATTTTTTAGCTGTTTTAGTAACTTTTTTTAAGTTTGCATTTAACATAATAATTTGAGGGTTATAAAATTTATATCACGAGAAAGATCATAAAAATTCCTTTAAAATGAAATCTTTTTCGAATCTTTACCTCAATTTTCTGATTTTTGGTGAATTTTGAAAGATTAATTTTTAGAATTTAATTTATTAAATGCTAATCACGTGATTTCTTTTTCTGGTACTTTAAATAAATTTATCTTCACGTGCATAACAACTAAATAGACAAAAAAAAAATTTCTTGCTAATGCGGCAGACGATTGGAAATTATTTTGTCTATAAAAATATCCCTTACGATTTTTTTATAAATATATATATTTTTTTCTACATCAATTGTATATATTGATTGTCGCATTTATTATAAATATATATATATTTATTTTTTTGGCATTAATTGCATACATTGACCATTGTATTTAATTTGAATGTACTCCGTAGCGAAGCGCGGGTTTTCAGCTAATATATATATATATATATATATATCCTGACACTAGTTCATAAAATTTTAAAATCAAAGTTACTATCTGCCCTAACTAAATTCGTGTTATTTAGATATATTTTTGTTCTGGTCTGTGCTTTAAAGAGTTTGCGAACATGGGGGTCTGTGAAAACCACAATCATTTCTGCGGTTCGCAGCAGGATATTCGCCTACTCATTACATGGTTATTAATGACATTTCCAAAGACTGCTTAAATGTAAAAGGGAAACAAAAAATGTTATCAGAGTCACAATCTCCCCAGCTAAATTTGTGTTATTTGGACAAAATTTCGTTAAGTGTTGGAGACCATGGTAGGCTGGGAATACCACAATCATTTTTTTGCGCTTAGCAGCAGAATTTGAGCATAATCTTTACATGGTTATTATGACAATTCCAAAGAGTGCTTAAATGTAAACGGGGAGCAGAAATTGCTATCAAAGTCACTATCTTCGTAACTAAATTTGTATTTTTTGAACTGAGTTTCATTCTGGTGTGTTGGCGAACGTGGTGGGTGGTGAAAACCACAACTACTTTTGTGGTAAGCAGCAGAAATTGAGCTCACTCCTTACATGGTTATTAATAATAATTTCGAAGACGGTTTAAATGTCAAAGACATACAGAATCTGCCGAGCTATCCATAATGTTTTAATCGTAGCCATATGTTTTGTTATATTTTATAACATTGGATGGTCTCTTAAATAACATCTCTGAGAAACGGAGTACATTTATTTATTTTTTGTCTAAAGTCCGGTCATCTAGAAATTCGTATAAAGTTCACACACACACACACACACACACACACACACACACACACACACACACATATATATATATATATATATATATAAGGCAATGTTCGTATGTGTGTCCGCTATAAACTAAAAAACTTCTGGACCGATTTACACGCGGTGTTTTGCAAAATGGTCCATGTTGTCCCGAGAAGGTTCAAATATATTGAAATCCTCCATCTGAGCAGTAGACAGAAAGTTAAAAATATTTTCAAAAGGTTATAAAACAATGTTAATTGAAGCAGCAATTTTAATTGACAAATTCAAAGGAGAGGATGTGCTAATACCACGTACACCAATGATACCAAAATATATGACATTCGAAATCAAACGATTAAAATTTACAGTTAAACTGGCTTTTGAAATAACGATAAACAAATCACAAGGTCAATCAATGCAAGTATGTGGATTGAATTTGGAGAATCTTTTTTTTTTTTCATGGACAATTATACGTTGAATGTTTCCTTGTGTGAAAACCAAAGGATTTGGCATATTATTTGTATATATCCAAATGGAATCACCAAAAACATTGTATATCCAAGAGCATTGCAATGAAAGTAAAATTAAATAAAATATTAATTGCAATTTATGTAATCCAAAACATAAAAATAATAATGTGCATGTAAATATCTAATTTTAACTAAATAGAATAATTGATATCGAACTTTCAAATGTGTTCATTTAATCTATATATATACTCAAATCTCTCAATAGCGAAGCATTGCCGGGTCGGCTAATTAATATATATATATATATATATATATATATATGCACTTAAGTAAAGCGAAAGGAAACTGAACAAATTCAGAACGTTAAATGGGAAAAGATATAGAATCGGGAAAAAATTAAGTAAAAAACAAAGGACATTTAATAATAAAAAACAGAATAAAATTTAATACAGAATTATAGAGACAATTCGAAATTAATTTATTGAAAAACAAAAAAAAAAAACATTTAATAATATTTCACCTTGTACCAATATGAATCATAATCTTATAAAAAAAATTTAAAGGACACGTTAACCCTAAATATTAAACAATCATTACAGTAACTATTATTACATTACCAAACAAACTGTTATTAAGCAAACTTCTAAAATCTAATTTGTTAAACTCTTATTACATATATTGAAGTTGTTTCAGAAAAAAAAAACTATTAATGCATGAAAGCTGCTCTCCCAAACCTCTTTTCCAATCATTCTTTCGAATGTTGAGTGCCTTAGAAATGCTTCAAAGCATTGCCCAACGTTCGTTTTTCTTACAAATGAAAAGAGTCGAAGAGGGAGGAAAACCCCAATCGTAAAACTGACACGTATGCGTGCAAAAGTAAAAAGAGAACACGTAACGCGTGATGATGTACAGATTATAAATTTGGAAACATTTGATTACTCGGTTGAAATCTCTTAATAATTTCTTTTAACGTTGCTGTAAAGGGCACTTCAAATTCTAATAACTGTCAATTTTTTTTCTCTGCAAAAAATACTAGACTAACCCAGGTATCGGACCTGAAATTATTATGCTTTTTTTGTCAAATAGCACTGTGTATCACACCAGACATGCACGTTACAAACTCCATTACCTAAGTTCACATCTATAGACACTGGCTAGAGATGCAATTCGCATAAAACGCACATATTTATACAAACACACATATGATATAACACACATGACACAAACATACACACACACACACACACATATATATATATATATAGGGTATTAATAATTAATGAAGAGGATCCAGGATCAAAAGACTGCATTACCGTAGCGAGAAAACGCAACATAGTTCCTCATTTTACTCATTTTCATGTACAACGAATCCAGGTAAATGATCTTCCATTTTATATGTAAAGCAACTATCGAGAAAATACGTATACCAACTAAAACCAAGGTTTCTGCCGTACCGTACCTTGACCCAGCTTTCAAAGTTAAATCAGTACACATAGTAACTTTAAAAAATTGGTAAATAAACAAACAAGTTATCATTTTAGTACAGAATAATAAGCGTTAGAAAACTATTGATTTTGGGCTTATAATTAAATTCACATCGATAGACTCGGACTATAGATATAATGCGAATGAAACTTACACATTTATAATATATATATATATATATATATATATATATATATATATATATATTTACACTAGCTGAATACCCGTGCTTCGCTACGGATTACATTCAAATTAAATACAACAGCCAATGTATGCAATTGATGCCAAAAAAATAAAAAACAATAATATTTATAAAAATAATTGTAACGGATATTTTTTATAGACAAAATAATGTAGAAGAAAATATTCAAATTAAATCTAATAGAACATACTAAAGAATATAGTACAGTTAATATAATACACTTTGAGGAACATTTCTTGTAGTGTATTTTTTTTATAATGTCCAATCGTCTGCCGCATTAGAAAGAAAAAAAATTTTTGTCAATTTATTTCGTTGTTATGCACGTGACGTAAAATTAGTTTAAAAAATCACAAAAAGAAAAGAAACCACATGACCAGCATTTAATAAATTAAATTCTAAAAATTAGTCTTTAAAAATTCACCAAAAATCAGAAAATAGAAGTAAAGATTCGGAAAAGATTTCCTTTTAAAGGAATCTTTATGATATTACTCGTGATATAAATTTCATAACTGTCAGGTCATTATTTTAAAGGCAATCTTAAAAGAATATTACAAAACAGCTTAAAAATTTAATTAAAAAAATCTCAGAATAATTTTACAAAAATCTTTCTTAGTCCATCCGTACACTATAAGATGAATAGCCATGCAATATTTCAACCCTTTAGGTCCAGCGGTTTGGTCTGCGTGTTATCTGTCAGTCAGTCAGTTACGGAAATGTATTATATATACATATATATATGGAATTAATAATTAATGTAAAGGATCCAGGATCAAAAGACTGCATCACAGTAACGAGAAAACGCAACATAGTTCCTTATTTTACTCATTTTGATGTACAAAGTATCCAGGTAATTAATCTTTCATTTTATATGTAAAGCAACCATCGAGAAAATACGTGTTCCTACTAAAACCAACTCTTCTCCCGTACCGTACCTCTACCTACCTAATGGCTTTCAAAGTTAAATCAGTACACAGTAACTTTAAAAAATCGATCAATAAAAAAAAACTGAAAGTTATCATTCCTGTACAGAATAATAAGCGTTAGAAAACTATTGATTTTGGTGCTCAGTTCGCGGAGCTCTTTCTGGTAACAGTCATCTTTCTCCTTTTTTGACATTAACTCAGTGAGGGAACAGGGGAAGAAAAATTAATTCGCTGCTTTTTAAATCAGTGAAAAGAATTTAATATTTTTTTAGCAGTTAGCAGTACTTTTGCTGTCTTCCGAAAGAACTGTTATAATAATAAGTGAATGCTCAATGTCGAAAGGATAATAATAGTTTGGATAGTAAGAGACTTCGGTAATGTAATAAAATGGAAGATTAAGTTATAAATATACTGATAACGTGATTGATTAATACTGGTTTTAGGACGATTTTTATAAAGTGCGATTGGTAAATATAGATTAACATTTGATAAAAATTACAAAACGATGGGTTTGGTTCATTATATGGCATACATTTCTTCTAATTCTATACGTTTGCGTCTAAAACATAAGTGAAAATAAAAGGTATTAAAGATTTTTTTTTTCTGTCTGCGACAAAATTCAGTTATCGCCAAGATTGTGTAAATGGAAATGAAACTATGAGCTGAGAGGCAAATCTGAGATTCGAATCGTTAAACCTAACTTCTTTTACCGTAGTCAAAGTTTTCCTTAGATATTATAACACTGAACGGCTTCTGTCAAATAAGAGAGTATATTTATATATTTAATTTTACGTCTCAAGTCACATATTATAAAATCTAGCCATTCACATAAACTCATATATGTCATAATATTATTAAAAACCTTTAATCGCCCTTTCTGAACTTTCTTTCTCATCTGGTAACCTTTCCGAGTCCTTGGCGAGACGCTTCGCCTTTCCATACTAACTTTTTCCGCCAATTCTGGCAACCTCTCTTTGACCTAATTCTATTTTCGCGCGATACGATTTAGACACGAGGCTGGCTTCGAGCAAGTAAGATGTGTTGCTTTATTTGTAAAATAAATCCTTTTGTTCCTGAAGCTGACTTTATTATTTTCCGGCCATGATGTATGCAGTATTTTGAGGAGATGACCATTCGGGTCACTTCATGTCATATATATCTGTGGCTTGGTGCAAGAAGTGCCTAGGTCATTTTTTTCCAAGATGACTTCGTTTGCTTATGCTTCGATGCTTTAAAAGTGTTTTCTAAACCACTGTACAGACTTGGGTACTGCTTACATTGAAAATAATATTTTTTTTAAAGAGACATAAGCAAACAAAGTCAACTTGGAAAAAACTGACTTAGGCATTCCTTGTACCAAGTCACAGATATATATATATATATATATATATATATATATATATATATATATATATATATATATATATATATATAAGAAAATACTGTCCGGCACAGGTCAATAATTGGCAACTCAAATAAAATAAACACAAATGTATTTCCTTATTTATCTTCTTTACAAATTTTAAGATTAAAATTCCTCGAATATCAAGAGCTGAGGCAAATCTAAACATTGCACTGTGAAAGGATCCCTGAATCGTGAATGAACTGTTACAATTTATAAATTTGCGTGAGCATTAATTCGGGCAAAGGAAGTATGAATAGAAGGGTTCTACTCAGCTACAAATCTGCAACACTAAGAATTAGAAGAAAAGTCGCAATATGGAATATCACCTCACAGCTTGTACCCTATGTAAAATTTCGGTCAATATTCTTTACTTAGCAACACTTTCATTATTTTGCATTATGTCGAGTAAACTTATTGAAGGGCACCTCATGTGGCATGACAATTTGAATATATTCAAGTATATTTTAACGAATCCTTTAATGTTTATGTATACAAATAATACGTAAGGAGACATTCTGGGCAAAAGACAGTAACAAAGTACGAAAAGTAGAATAAGGAGGCGACAAAAAGGTATACTAATAAAACTGCAAATTAAGTCCCAATTGCAGCCTTTGCTTGCGAAAGAATATAAATGCGCGAAAGAATATAAATGCGCAAAGAACAACACCATGAAATAAATATGAAGGCTGCCTTTGAATTATGGATTTCAAAATCAAATCTTATTATATTTATATATAAATGCAATGAGTCCCTTTTAAGTTAGGCCATTTATGGATACATCATTTCTAGATCATATACAAGTATTTTATTTTATTTTAAATGAAGAGCATTTCAAGAGAAACATCGCAAATTCTATGTCGAGTCTACTCAGAAGTAAGGATGTGTGTTTACAATAAGTGCACACCGTGTCACCAATGTATATAAAACTGTTGCATAATTTATGAATATTTTGAGGATATATTTGTGATGCCATATAAAATAGTCTAGGTAAATTGCATCCCGGATAAGAATTACCTCAGTGCTTCCAAATTTTCTATTATCTCACATTTTAAAAGTTTAAGAGAAGAACAATTTGGGCCTTCTGGAATACTCGTTTTTGAATGTGGATTGGTTTAGAATTCGAATTAGGTAACTCGAGACTTATAAATCGTAATTCGAGAACTACAACTCGAGAATTATAGTTCTCAAGTTACAGTTCTCGGTATATGTTACTCGGGTAAAATTACAATTCTATCATTATAACTCGTGTTGATCACTGCACGTGAATCAATAAATCGTTCTTCAGTTTAACAGTATTCGAAGAAAAATTATTAAGCATCTAGTAAGCGTTTCGAGTTCAAGTACTGCTTGAAGAATTTATCCGACATGGCGGAACTTAAAGAGGTTTCGCATTAAGCAAATCTTATAAGCATTAGAAACTACCGTATTTTTGGCGTATAGTTATGGGATTCCCGTAAGGGGAGGTATAAATAATTGAATACAATTTTTCCAAGTAGCGTCAACTTGAATACAAGTTGAGTATAATTTCAATCTAGGGGCGCGGTGGTCCAGTTGGCCAAGGCAGCGCGCTAGTGATCTAAATGCCTCTGGTTCGATGCCGGACGCTGACAAATCCACCACAGTGCTCACTAATGGTGGCCGGGACACGTAAAATATGTCGTGGCTGCAATGTCCTCCAAGTTCTCAAATTTACCTCTGGAGGTGCAGGTAAAGTGTTCCGGTCTCATCACTTGACTCGGTTCAAAATTACGGGACCGGCCCATAGGGTTTTAATGATGTTCCACCTATACGATGCTCCCGGTAAAGTGGCCAGCAAAACCGCGATGTCATATGGCAGTAAGGATACTGTCCATCCGTCTGCCGCATTAAAAAAAAATTTTCAATCTTTCAGTAAGTCTTTTCGACATAGACTATTTGAAGTCAAAATTATGTAAAGAACCATACTAAATATCCCTGCAAGGAAACAGTTACTTTATCAATAAGAACAGCCGAAACACGTTTAAAAAGAATGTTATGATATCCGGGAAAAAATCATCCTTTTAATATTAGTTAAACGCGTCCGTCTTTCATTGAATTTTTCGAGAATAATCATATACTATTCTATATTAATTAAACACACACACATGTTTATATATATATATATATATATATATATATATATATATATATATATATATATATATATATATATATATAATTTACATAAACTTAAGAAATATGTCCGCTCACATGTTTTGTCTGAAATGATTCTCATTTCAGACAATATTTATTGTCTGATTGATTTTATTGTCGTAGTGCATAATACCTTAAAATTGTTAGTATTTCAGAAGCATACATAAAATTAGACAATTTCTTTACGGTAGATATTTATTCGTACACCTGTATTGAGACCCCCTTCATGTTTCAGTAGATTCCTTGATCACATGTCATTCAGGTAAAAATAGGAACTATCTGTTTTCAGTGACAGTGCGTATAAAAATATTTTATTGTAAAATCAGTGCATATGTGACAAACTGATATTTTACGTACATGTAGACCCAGAGGTATTAAGTTTTATTTTTCTCTTTTACTCCAGTCCTCGAAAGTTTGCATAAAAGTACCGTTTCAGATCTCAAAATGCTATTCCAGGAGATTTTTCCAACCACGTCAGTTCTTCGCGGAACATTTTATGCGCAGTGAGGGGAAGATGCGCATGTGATAAACGAAAGTTGTTTGACTAAAGTAATACTTCGCACAATAAATAAAATTGATGCACGAACAAAAGTTTTGTTTATGGATCATTAACCGCCGAGGGAAAAATAACAAATTTTTACCTCAGGCAAAAATTTTAAGTTAAAGATAAATGAACATAGTTGGCGAACTTGGCATGGACTCAAAACTTCCTGTCCTAAAAAAAAAACTTGAAAGGTATGTGCTTTCATGTTATATTGCTGAGTTACCTAACTCATAACATTGCGAATGCAGTATGTATCATCACGCGGGATTCAAGAGTCTCTTCTTTGTCGAAGAAAATTGATTTTGGTAAGTTAGAGACACAATGAAATTTATAGTTTTGCGTTTAAGGCGACAATGGGCCATGAAAAACTTTTTTTTTAATTTATCAACCAATTGCTATGAAATTTTGTATACTTATACCGTGTTGTTTAGAGATAGAAATGCTAAATTTAAAAAAAATCAGAATGCAATTAAGATATTAATTAAAATCAGTTTGTTAATTACTCCATTTAAAAATGCTCCATGCGCATCAATTTTTGTCTCAGATATCTAATTTTCTTTCTTAAGCTAGCTTTATACAGTTATAATAAAAGTTAGTAGCAATATTTGATTTACAGTCATATATATAAAAACTAGAAAAAAATCGATAAAAATAGGTCATTTTATACAAAATTTTATCAAAAAAAAATGTTTTATTGTAAAAATTTTAAGTTTTTTTAAAATAGCATAATGAATTTATTAGGAAGTTTTATTCTAACATATATGAATAAACATTTCATGAAATTCTATGAAAATTCAAGAAAAATTACGACGCATGGAACATTTTGAACTTACTGAAACGACATGAAAACTTGTTTTGAGAAAAAAGCATTTAAATTTTTAATTTAACGTAACATTTCCATTGTTTACATTTGAAAAAATACTTATGATCGGATCAACATACATTTTTTTAAATTTAAAGCTGATAGTTTCAGAATCATTTTCTGACAGAAAAAAAAAATCGGTTTTGGGACATATTTTTGTCAATCTGAAAGTCCATTGTCGCCTTAAACACTTTTTGTTAATTTAGACAGTAGCTTGAAGTGAAAGTCTAGACATGAATTTTCAGACTTTTAAAATAATAGTAACCATTGACACGTCACACAATGAGAATACACGTGCACATCTCTCTCTCTCTCTCTCCAAGGAGCCCTGGACCTCCCCCAAAGAAATAAAAATTGCATTATGAATACTGAATTTGCATTGTAAATATTTATATTTGTTCAATTGAGCCTCCCCCCAATATTAAATCCTGGGTGCGCCACTGCATTCATACATACATACATGAACTTGAAATGCATCCTAAAATTATAGTCGTGGCAGTACAAGTGCTCAAACTTCAATAAAATACACAATTTCATATATAAACACACATTTTTTAAAATCACTCAGGAGGCGCGATGAGGTCATCTCTTAAAACGGGACCCTCAAGCTCTAACTGAAGAGAGAAAATGTATAAATTTAATGTTCATCCCTTCTTAAACCAAATTTCCCAAAGCGGACCCATCCTGTGGCCAGAATTATCATTAGGTCAGCAAACATATAACTTCGCGTTTCCTTCTACGGTAATCACTTCCTAGTCTAAAACTGCAATATGCCTATTTTCTCACAGGTCATTTTCAGATTATTGCTCGTCTGAGGGTAAATATAAAAATTGCGAAAAGTTTTAAATTGGTTGACGAAATTAGTAATTTATTGGACAAATTATGTTAGGGGATGATCAATACTTTTTTAGCATGACATATATATATATATATATATATATATATATATATATATATATATATATATATATATATATATGTGTGTGTGTGTGTGAAAACATAACTGAACTGTCAAAATATAGTTGAGAAGTACAGGAAAAGGGGGCTTAAAATAATAAGAATCTAACATTTCGTTTACAAAGCGCGGGTATTTTGCTGTGGGAAAAATCATCTTTTAGAAGCGACTTGAGCGCAAAGCGAATAATTCTAGGCGAGAGGATTTATTTTTAGAAGTGTAAAGGTTTTGGGCGCGAAGTAAAAATTACAAGTTCAGCAATTTTAAAGGTCTAGATGACCAAAGGTTGAGGTCTGCACATGCGCGTGTAGCAGGGAGCTCGGAGGAAATCGGGTTTTGGCGGCAGATTTGGAGGCGAATTTCGTTGAGAGCGGAAGCTCGCGGCATTCGTGCCCGATAGATTATAAAATGGCGAAGCGCGGTAATTAACCTGGAGCGTGGTCAATAGGAGAAAATCAATAAAGAAGGATTAAGAGATCATGGACTATTGATTGAGTCATTGCCTCGCCACTCACCAATTATTTAAGTACGAATTGACTTCATGTGAAGAATATTTAAACACGGGTGAAAACACCATCCGTGTCATATATATATATATATATATATATATATATATATATATATATATATATATATATATATATATATATATATATATTATATATATATATATATATATACATGGGGATGGCATGTATGCATGCAAATATAAGGAAAGTTAATAAACTTTTGAAAATTAGTTTCTGCGCTGAGTATTCTATATTTACCTTCTTAAAACACTACACATATATTCATATATGTTTCTAGAAAAATTACTTAGCAGTGAATATTATATATACAGAAAATAGAAATCACTTATTATGAAATAAAGGGGTAATAAAAGTAATCTAGAAAAAGGTAAATGGGGAATATGAAGCGAAAAAAAGAATTAAAAGACAGATCTTGTAAAGTATTTAAGCAAAAGACAAATGAACATAGTCGGCAAACTTGGCATAGGCTCAAAATATCCTGTTCGTAAAACTCCGGAGGTATGCCCTTTCTTGTTGTAGTTCCGAGTAACGTAACTTATAACATTTTGGAAGCGGTTTGTATAACGCATGATTCCGCAAGTATTTTTAATAAGAGAAAAGTGAATATGAAGCCACTGGAAATACTCATGCCTTCAAATTTATTATAGGCTGTCAATCTGTTGGTGACATTAATTTTTTCAAACCTTAAAGGATACTCTGACATATTATATACCTTGACGGTAGAAAATATCTCTATGGCATATATATATATATATATATACCGGGTAAGCCAAAGGTTCGTAAAAGCTTTAAATATTCTTAAAAAAGGTAGAAATTATGATAAAGAAGTGCAGTTTGATAGAAAGGGCTCACAATTAGAGCCCTTTAATTTAAAAAGGGCTCATATAGAAAGTCTCATTTTTTTAGCAGTAAAATAAAAATTTTAAAAAGTCACTGGTAGAGTCACTGGTCCAGCTTTGCGAGCACTGCTACTTCCCGTGGACAATTCCGCCTCCATATCATTCATAACGGTTTCCACCGCAGTAATACGGCCCTCCGTCAACGAGGATCTACCACTTCGTGGCTGATCCTCGAAATCCTCGTGTATCACGGTCTTTTATTGCAAAATTGAGGTACATAATTCTGTGGAATCTCTCACATGTCAGTGCCATCTACCGGTGACCTATTAACTTTTTAAATTTGAAAACTTAAAAAAATTTTTTACGTCTGCTAAAAAAAAATCCGACTTCCTTGTGAGCCTTTCTTGAAAACCGCACATCTTAATCATGATTTCTTCCTTTTTTGTGAATTTTTTTTACAAACTTTTGACTCGCCCTATATATACACACACACACACACACACACACACACACACATATATATATATATTTCAATAAATAAGAAATAATTTAAAATATTCTGCTATAAATATTTAAACAGATTTACTGAAACTTATGTAACAATGATTGATGATACCTAAAGGTAACATGATGAATTTTTAAAATACTCAACTTAATTTAGTTGTAAAAAAAACACAAGTATTAACGTCCAGTAGTCTTAAACAGAATATCCTTCCTGTATAATTAACTACAACATAAAAAATTGACACATGATAGAATAGTTTTGTCATGGTCTAGTGTTTTAAAAGAATGGAAGACGATAGGAAACTAATCTAAATTAATTTCAACGTGGTATGGTTGGTTGGGAACACTGGAGTCATCTTCTGCTACAGGAGTCATTTATATGAAGTAATAAAAGCAATCACATGACTTTATCAACTAAAATATTAAAATCCGTTATAAATACAATATGCTCCATGTGTACCAATTACTTTCTACACACAATGTGAGGAATTGCACGTTAACATAGGATTCCTCCTATTAACGGGGTATTTTAGGAAGAGCAACCACCTCGATTTGTGAAGACCTTAGTTTCATTCACAACCTATTCTGTTTAATATATATATATATATATATATATATATATATATATATATATATATATATATATATATATATTAATATATATTAATAAAGCAAGGTCAGAGTCTGTCTGTCGGTCACACTCTCCGGGTGTACCGCCTTAATGTGTGCGTGTGTGCGGCCTATGAACTTACAGCCATGAAATTTGGCCAACGGGTAGTGCAGACTATCGGAAAGTGCACCTCGAAGCCTGAATTTTAAATTTTACTCTAGAAAATTTTTTATTTTATGTTTTGTGGGATATTTTATGTTTTTTTAACTTCAGATTACGATATCTCGGCAAAAAATGATCGTAGAATTTTGATCTTTTTACAATCTAAGACTGCAGACATTTCTCCTTCAAACAAGACCTCATTTGTTTAAAAATAATTTAAAACAGACTAATATTTTCATCAAAATATTAAACCCACGTTTTCGAGAAATTTACTCATTTTGAGCATCTACGGTCGATGCTCTTCATGTTTTTATCTTACAAAGAAAATATTTACATCATCTGGAAGTTTTCTTATTCATATAAACCTCATTTTAAGTCTCTATCTTAAAATTTCGATTTTTAATTGAATATTAAAGAACGATATTTAACAAATTTTCTATCGGTTCTTCAAACGCGAAGAACGCAATTATTCCCCTTGGGTTGTAAACAACGATTGCGTCATTCATTCACTTGATTCATTCATCGTTTTCCTTTGATGGCTTGAGCGTAGCTGGGCGAAGCCCGGCTAGTATATATATATATATATATATATATATATATATATATATATATATACAGGTGGTTATCAAAATAATGGGAACACCTATCAATATTAGTGGTGTTTATGAATGTGCTTCATATTCCTTAAAAAAGAAGTCTGGCCATC